>ML784667.1:721153-739371 GCA_009831015.1 Picea engelmannii
AGAACCTATCATAGCCGATGTTACCTCTTCTGATAAAGAGGAAACAAAAGAGCATGATGTGCCTGAAGAGGTACAATCATCCTCTAACAATGCTGCTAAAACAACAAAACCACCATTTCCTGAGCATTTAGCTTTGACTAAAACACCTGAGGCTCTCGCTTTCAATCTTCTAGGGGAATTACAAAATCTTTATGTCAAAATTCCTCTACTACAAGCACTCCGAGATGTACCAATTTATGCCAGGACGATGCGAGACATTTGTGTTAAGAAGCCTGGTAGGAAAATTAAGGATCCCCTCACAGTCCATGTTATGGGTGACTTGTTTGCACTAATGTTAGGTAAAGACCCCCCAGTTAAATATGGTAATCTCGGCCACCCTACCGTCTCAGTACAAATTGGAAAAATGATAATCCCTCGAGTCCTGGTAGACTTAGGTGCCACTATCAATATTATGACTCTGGAAACCTCACAACTGTTACATTGCAAAATGAAACTAGAGACACCCCAACTATCCTAGAATTAGCTGACCGATACACAATTAAACCAGAGGGAGTCATTGAAGACCTAATTATGTCAGTGGAATCCTGGAATTATCTAGTTGACTTTGTGGTACTACAACCTAAAACAAAGTTGGGGGGCCACCCTCTAATTTTGGGTAGGCCTTGGTTAGCCACAATAGATGCTTTTATCAGCTATAGATCAGGTTCAATGACAATTTCCAATGGTTACGAAACTAGACAACTTACCCTCTACCCTCATGCTACACCCTTGATTAATAATGATAATTCGGTACGGGTAGACTTTGATGATCAACTTACTCAACCCATCTTGACTATCAGACAAGATTTAAGCCTTAAAGATGCCACTGAGGATGAAGTAATTAATAATTTTATTTGTGAACCCTCCTCTGTGACTCCAGAAACTCATAACCAACTAGCTGCACTGTTGGAGTCAGATAATCAGGAAAATTTTAACTCTAAAAACCCACCTCAAACATCTGCCACCATCTTTTCTAAAAGCATACCAGTAGAAATTGAACCTGGTAAAACACTGAACATAAACCCTAACCTGACAGATGCTGAAACAAAACAATTAATGAAGTTACTTCTGGAAAATAAAGAAGCATTCGCATGGGACTATACAGATATGAAAGGAATCTCCCCCAACTTATGTACTCATTGAATATATATTAAGGAAGATTGTCGACCGATCTGCCAATCTGAACGACGAATGAACCCTAATTTAAGAGAAATCCTTAAAGAAGAACTTCAAAAATTGCTCAATGCAGGGTTTATATATCCTATATCAGACAGTGAATGGGTTTCCCCGTTGGTAATAGTTCCTAAGAAAAATGGGAAATGGAGAGTATGTGTGGATTACAGAGCCTTAAATAAAGCTACTCAAAAAGATCACTTTCCATTACCATTCATTGATCAGGTGTTAGACAGTTTGTCAGGGAACAAATTTTTCTCATTTTTAGATGGTTTCAGTGGTTATAACCAGATCAAAATTGCACCCCAAGATCAAGATAAAACCACTTTTACTAGCCCTTAGGGAACCTTTTCTTATAGAGTTCTCCCATTTGGACTATGTAATGCACCAACAACCTTCCAAAGAGCAGTTATAGGAATATTTTATGATATGCTTAATGACTCTATGGAAATTTTTATGGATGAATTTACTCCTGATGGTGTTTCTTTTCAGGAAGCACTACAAAACCTTGAGAAAGTGCTTAAACAATGCATACAAGCCCAACTCTCCCTAAGTACAGAAAAATGTCATATGATGATGAGTGAAGGAATAGTTCTTGGACATTTTATCTCATATCAAGGAATTCAGGTGGATCCATACAAGATACAAGTCATTAAAGACCTTCCCACTCCCAAAACCCAAACAGAGGTAAGAAGTTTTCTAGGACATGCTGGATACTATAGAAGATTTATCAAAAACTTTTCCAAAATAGCTTCTCCTCTGTTTGTGTTACTGATGAAAAATGTTGAATTCAAATGGACTAATTCTTGCTAGGAAGCATTTAATACACTTAAACATCAGTTATCTACAACTCCTATTCTTAGAGGACCTGATTGGACACTTCCATTTCATATATCCTTGGATGCTTCAGATACTGCAATAGGAGTTGTCTTGGGACAAGAAGAAAATCATCTTCCTTATGCTATTTATTTCATTAGCAAGAATATGAATCCTGCTGAACTCAATTATACATTTACCGAAAAGGAATTCTTAACATTTATCTATGCTATTAATAAATTTAGACATTACATTACTGGCTACTCTACTCTTTTCCATACTGATCACTCAACTATCAAATATTTAATGAACAAACCTATCAAAAATGCTCGAGTCACCAGATGGTTACTATTATTGCAAGAATTTGATATGAAAATTGTAGATAGACCAGGAAAAGAAAATGTAGTTGATGATTTCCTTTCTTGGTTAAAACTTGATGATGATACCCCAGTAGATGATTCCTTTCCTGATGAATATCTATTTGCAATATTTGCTCACTCACCTTGGTATGCAGACATCACTAATTATTTGGTTGCAAGGAAGTTACCATCACATCTATCCCACCGAGAGAAAAGAAGAATCATTCAACAAAGTGCTAGGTATAGCTGGATAAGTGGGTGTCTTTTCCACACAGGACCTGATCAATAAATCCAAAGGTGCATTAGCGAAGATGAGGTTTATAATCTACTAAAATCTTGTCATGATGGCCCTTGTGGAGGGCATTTTGCTGATAAGAGAACAACACATAAAATTCTCAGGATGGGGTATTATTGGCCCTCACTTTTCAAAGACACAAAGAAATATGTTTGGGCCTGTGATAGCTGCCAAAGAGTGGGCCAACCTAATCATAGATATGAAATTCCATTAAACCCCCAGATAGCACTTGAACCATTTGAAAGATGGGCCTTAGACTTTGTAGGACCCATTAACCCCCCATCCAATCAAAAAGTTTACATAGTGGTCTACACATATTATATGACCAAATGGGTGGAAGCTAAAGCACTCCATAGAGCAACTGAAGAAGCAGTTCTAGATTTCCTATTTGAAGACATCTTCATCAAATTTGGAGTGCCAAAAGAATTAGTTACAGGTGGAGGAACTCCTTTCACTTCTCGTGGTTTTAAAGCCACCCTTCAAAAATATCATATTCAGCATAGAATGACTACAACATACCACCCCCAAGTCAATGGATAGGTGGAAAGCACAAATAAAGTAATAGAAGACATTCTCACAAAAATAGTGAAGGAAAACAAAAAGGACTGGTCTCATAGGCTCCCTGAAGCATTATGGGCCTACAGAACTACCTGGAGAAATACTATAGGATTCTCTCCCTATGAATTAGTCTATGGAAAGAGTGTTGTCTTTTCTATGGAATTTGAAATTAAAACCTTAAGGACCGCTTTAGCTGTCAACCTTGATTTGACCGATGCACAGATAGCCAAGTTGCAACAACTTAATGAATTGGGTGAAAAAAGACTAGATGCCATTCATCGGACAACTATGATTCAACAGCAAAGATCAAAATGGCATGACAAAACCATCAAGCATAAGCAGTTCCAAAAAGGTAATTGGGCCCTACTGTATGACTCGTGGTTCAAGGAATTTCAAGGGAAACTACGTACAACATGGCTTGGACCTTATGAAATAGACATTGTTTTCCCCAATGGATTAGTAAAGATCCTCACAATCGATGACTCTAAAACACCATTACTTGTAAATGGTCATCGACTCCGTCTGTACCAACAACCTATTTCCAAAGAAGATTTTAAGGCCACATGTGTGGCAGACTCTCATTACCTCTTTTTAGAGGGGGCTCCTACCCCTCATTGCAATTAATTCTTTTTAATTTAATTTCTTTAGTATTAGATTAGATTTCGTTTACTAATAATCCCTGTCAAGAAATACCATATTACAATTGATTTTTGCAGATTCTCGATCAAAGAAAAGGCCTACTAAGGAAGGACGATCTTACTTCAAGAAGAGAAAAGCCCCCCATTGCTGAAACACCATTGTCAGCAACCTTTCGCCATTTCCCCATTGTTGAGACACCACTATTCAGCAACCCTTTTCCATTTTCCCATTACTAAAACACCACTGTCGGCAACCTTTCATCATTTCTCCATTGTTGAGACAACACTCTTCAACAACCCTTTGCCATTTTCCCATTGCTGAAACAACATTGTCCAACAAATTTTCGCCATTTTTCCCATTGCTGAAACACCACTGTTCAACAACCCTTCGCCATTTTCCCATTGCTGAAATACCACTGTCAGCAACCTTTCGTCATTCTCCCATTGCTGAAACACCACGGTTCTGCAATTCTTCACATTTTCCATTGCCAAAACACTAATGTTCAGAAATTATTCATATTTTCCCAGTGACGAAACAACACCATTTAGCAATTGTTTCGCCCTTCTTTCTACGACAAAAACACCAACTTTTCAGCATTTTCTGTCAAATAAGCTTTTTCACTCTCATACTACATTTTTTCCTTCTAGTCAACAAATCCTTGATACAATTCATCTAACAAATCAAAAAGTCTCTGCCACGGCCACTGCAGAACTATTATGGATAGGCATTATATTTTGTTTGAAGTACGAATCAAAAGGTAAAGGTGAGGTATGTAAATTTTATGTAAATACAATTAAGCTATAGTTAATGAGAAGATTCCAACTCATCATTACCACTCATGTAAAATCATTATTAGCCGCACTTAAAGGGGGGTCATGAAATATCAAACTTTTTCACACGAATTAACCACCGCCATTCCTATTTACCATCCTTTCATTTGTTTCACCACCATTTGCATGCCTTCACTCGAAAAACTCACTCTGCACAGAAGCTGTTACTCAACTCTTTGACGGAGTATTTTATTGAGTTGTTAGCTATGGGAGGCTCTGTTATACGGTATGAACCCACCATGAAAGCCCTGTTAGAACACTATCTAGAAGCCTATCAAATTTTTCTGCAGGCAGGATGGCTCAGTTATTTTCAGAGGCTCCAGGGTTTTGATCAACAAAAGGTTCTCCAATTTTCTCAAAATCTCCAGGAAGACCATTCCATTGTTCAAGGGGTTCGGATTTTAGTTACAGAAGATGATATAGTGTAGGTTTCGAGCCTCCCTACCAATGGCATTTGCATGTTCAGCCACAAACATATCATCCTGAATGCCCAACAGGATTTCCTCTTGCCAAGGAAACAAATTGAACCTAAAGTCCAGGGTGTCCAACTCATCTTGTTGCTGCCCCCATGGCCGGAAGTTGAAAAATTCGTTAAACACTGCCTTACCTACGAAGGCCGATACCAGGTAGTCTACCAGCATGACTTTGTCCTATTGTCTCATTTACGACATGATAGATTGGTGAACATTCCTTATTATTTTCTTGGTTGTCTTAAAAATATGTCGCACTACTGTAAAAAGGCTAAATATCCCACCCTTTCACTCACCCGTCACTGTCTCTTTCAAATTCTTATCCAAAAGGGTTTTTCTCAACAAAACCCTCCACTAAACAATCCACCCATAGATCCCCAAGAAGCTGTTGAAATTCCTAAAAATCTGCAGGAACGGCAACCACAAAACCCTCCAGATTCTCTAGAAATACCTAACAGTCTGCCTACAGACCCAATCAATCCAATTAACCCCCCTACCATACCAAGCCCGCCCCACATTTTACAAGAATCATCCACTCCTACCCTTCATATTCTTAGTGATGATTCTGAACCAGACAATTCTCCCTGTCCCATCATTAAGGAAAATCCCCCACATAAATGAAAGAAAATTCCTTTCTTTCTGCCCTTTTTACAAAGAAAATGAACAAGGGCCTCAACAAGGGAAGCCACTACTGCCACTTCCCTAGACCCCCAACCCATCCAACTAATACCCCATACACCTCTAACCTCCCAAATGCCAGAATCTTTGCCTATTCCAGCCACGGGCACTGAAACACAAGAACCAGAGGCCTAGTATGTTGCGACATCATCCGTTTCAAACCCAGTAGCTGAAACAAAAGAACCAACTACTCATTCAATAGCTAAAACACAAGAACCAACTACTCATTCAGTAGCTAAAACACAAGAACCAACTACCCATTTAGTAGTTGAAACACAAGAACCAGCTACTCATTCAGTGGCTGAAACACAAGAACCAGCTATAGCTGTCACACAAGAACCAGCTACAGCTAAAACACAAGAACCAACTATTGATATTGTTATTGAGACACAGGAATCAGATGCCCAGGGAGCTACAACATTACTTTATTTACATCAAGAAGTTGAAACACAAGAATCAACTACCGATCCTGTAGCTGCTCCACAAGAACCAGCTAGTGAGGTTGTGACTGCTACATAAGAACCAGTCACTCCTCAACCAGAACCAACAATGGCCTCTTTCTTACAAGAAAATGAGTTCCTAAGGTCTAAACTGGAAGCCTACAAGAAAGATCTAGCCATGGCAAAGGAAGCATATGAGAAGGAACTTAACTTGTACACCCTAGCTCGCATAGAAACCATGTTAGAGGGGACTACAAAAGAGAGTCTATGTAAAGAATATATGTGCAGTCAATGTGGGGACATCTACTATCCAGCAGGCTACAAAGTAATTCAAATTCCAATGCTAGGAGCTTCCCCTGCACCTTCGACTTTTGCAGTCAAAGACGAACATCTTGCTGTTACATAAGAACCAGCAGGACCTTCCAAAATTAAGACTGAGCCCTGGCCTGCAACAAATGTCAAATCTGAAACCCCTATTTTTGTTAATAAAGTTGTACAAACATTGCCTATCGATGAACCTTCCCTTCCCAATAGATCAATACCCACACCTTTGTGGAACAAGCCACTCAGATCCTACCTCAGCCTATTACTTGCAACGCTTAAACACAAACTCAGCCATGGGATGAGCAGGCAATAATACAGAAATGGAAAAAAGAGTCTGTTGTTACACATGCCAAAAGCCTGTAGGAACACAGACAAATCTGGATAAATCATATCTACTCAAATTGGGAATCTTTGAAGCAAACACGCCAGGAATCTCGTGCCCTTAAGAAATAGAATAATGAGCTAAAAGGCAGATTTCTCCTGATATTTGACTTGGCACAAAAGCTATTGTCTGTAAGGAAACCATCCTGCAATTACTCTTTGTTCCTCATGGAATGACTTACATGGTTTCAAATCAAATCAGTCAAAGAAGGCAGACCCCATGCAGTATTAAATCCAATAGATTTTATTAAAACCTTTGCAGAAGCCTCTGCTATGGATCAACACCTCCTCTGTGAGGCATATTTTCATAATGAGGCCATCCCCGAGAACCGACAACTTAACCTTAACCCTCTTGTCGCTGACATCCAAATTTGGGCACTCACCTCCTTCCTTAACAATCAAATTATATGGCAGGATGACTTCCTAGCTGCCAAGCACAATGAGGATAACCGCCTTCTATGGATAAGGCCAGAACCATAGAATGTTTCCACCTTTCTTACAGAGTACTATCGGCTTTTAAAGAAACCATTGATGACTCAACACATTCAACAATTACAGACATCAGTGTTTCAGGAGTGTCAACATTTCATTAAATCAACAGATATTGTTGCCCTACAGGCAAATAACATGTTTTGGCAACAATCTACTGAGAAAAGATAGGAACACGATCCTTTTAGCCCCACTAATCTTGAGATAGAAATCTCCAGGGTACCTAGCTACATTAAGTGTGTTCAACAATGTGCTGAAAGCTGGATAGGGTACCAATTCCATTTTCCTATCCTCTAGATGCCAGCAGAGAAATATCAAGTCCATTATAATCTTCCCAAGAAGGCCGAAACAACAGCTTGGCAAAG
Organism: Picea engelmannii; assembly: GCA_009831015.1. NCBI lineage: Eukaryota > Viridiplantae > Streptophyta > Pinopsida > Pinales > Pinaceae > Picea > Picea engelmannii. Next base: position 729,010 of record ML784667.1, read on the forward strand.
GTTGCAACACGTTCAATGGTTTAGAGCTCCAATAGACATCACCTTCCACACCTACTGCTTGAGTAACTTGCATGCTCAAAGTCGGTATTCAGATTCTGATTCAGAGTGAAGTTGCCTGAGGACATGCAACATCTTAAGTTGTGGGGGATGTTAGGACGATACAATGTACCTTTTTATTCACACTTTTTGCTACCTTTACACCCTTGTTTCACTCACATTTAAACTCACATTATCACCTTACCCTATCTTTCTAAAGGTATACAACGTCTCTTCTGTTTACTATATGTTTAATCTGTTTTTCATATAATTTTACATTACTCTCGTACTTAAACATTGATCAGAATTGTATAAGTGCTGAAACAGTTCGAACTGCAGATTAGCATTGAGGCTTTTTGCTGAAACAGTTAAAGCATGCAAACCCTGTGGCTAAAACAACAACTCACACAGAAGAATCTATTACACAATCCATGGTCAACGATGCTGAAACAACAACTCACACAGAAGAAGTTGTTACACAGTTCATGGTCAACAATGCTGAGACAACAACTCACCAGAAGTTGTTACATAGTCTGTGGTCAACGATGCTGAAATAAAAACTCACACAGAAGAAGTTGTTACACAGTTTGTGGTCAACGATGCTAAAAAAACAACTCACCAGAAGAAGTTGTTACACCCTCCATGGTCTACAATGTTGAAACAGCAACACAAAACTGTTACATTGACCACAACAGTTGTACTTTCAACTAGCATTAACCATCGTTGTTGCCTAAGACCAAGTTGTTGAAACAGTCGGAACGCAAATCCCGTGGCTGAAATAGCCCGCAATTTACGATGTTGAAACAACATACAACATCAGTAACAAGAAGACAAATAAAGAATTTGTTACTCCAGCCACAACAACAACACCTCACTCAGTACTTGTAATAGCATTCTGTTACAGGAGACTAGGATACCCTATTCTAGTATAGAAATCAGATCCGACTAAGAATAGGATTCAGATGTGCAAATGTAATTTGATGATAAAATTGTATCAAGGGGATTATCCTCTTTAAATAAGAGGAAATCATCATTAGAGGGATCTTCTGTTTTTGCTAAGAAGTATTTACAGAGAAGGACGTGTTTCATTTCAGACATTGTAATATGATACAGTTGACAGATGAATAAAAGACTGTTCTGAGCATTCCTCTTTAGTTCCTTTCATTTCAGGGGAATCTTGTGAGAAGGGAGGGCCCACCTTCTTCACAAGATTCACCCATTATATTTGTAGAGTGTTAGTGTTATTTCTGTTCATGCCTTGATTAAATTTTGTTTTGTTGAAACACTACTTTACTGAACTCTGTTTTGTTGAAACACTACTTTACTGAATTCTATCTTGCTTAAACTCTGCTTTACCGATTGCTACATTGTTCTCATATGATTCAATTCATGCCTGGGTAACTGTTAATCATTCTAGTTAGAAATCCTGCTTGGTGAATTTATGAAAGATTTATAATCAGGGACAAGTGTTGAAGATTCCTTCTTAGGGAATAGGGTCTTGTTCTCTGTTAGAGATAGTTAGCCTTCAGTGCATGTCAATTATTTTATTGAATTCATGAAAGTGGGCTAATCAGAAACAGGTGTTGAAGTTTCCTTCTTAGGGAATAGGATCATGTTCTCTGTTAAGAGTTAGTTAACCTTCAGTGTGGTCAATCATTTCAATCAGTGATGAGTTCATGAGAGTGTGATGATCGGAAACAAGTGCTGAAGATTCCTGCTTTGGGAATAGGGTCCTGTTCTTTGGTTATAGAATAATTGGTCTTTCCTATTGCAACATCTTGTTGTTATTTTAATGTAATCCAGGATTCTTCAATTAATCATTTCTCTAAACTTTGAGCTCTGCAATAGGTAGGTTGTTTTTCTGTAATTCAAGTTAGAAATTCAGTTTGTTCAAGGCAAAGTGTAATTAATATGTTTTTACTACAACTCTAGGTTGCTTTTGAGATTGAGCATATATAGTGCGTGATTACCTTTGAAATAACAAACTTCCCTGGGTTGACAATTTATGTAGCACTTGATTGTTTAGTTAAATAAGAAATTATAGTGACCAACACAAGGATCAATGTACAAGAGGAAGGGAAATCCCCCCATGGTTCTAGGTCTGTTGGAGTGTCCTTGGTGCAACATGCTTATTTTTATATTTCTCTCTCCCCATGGTGGGATCACAACATCCATCTATTGGGATTTCAGCCCCATGGAGGTCCGACCTAATCATTCCCCCATATGTACTTGTCCATCAGGAAAAGTCCTACAACAACAAAAATTACGCCCTCCATGGGATCATAAGTCACATGGATCGTAGCAATGTCAATCAAATCCAATAATAAAATCACCCAAACATGTGCATCAAACCCCCTTTTACCCAGACAAATGCTCAAAGATGTTATGCATTTTAACAAGTCAGATTTGGAGAGGGTCTCAGCATGTACTATTGGGATAATCCTCTTTAAGTTTGGGGTGCTTCCTAGTTGAGATTCAATATAGTTCATGTAAATATGTGAGATGGTGTAGGGGAAGTGTTTGGGCAGAGCGTGAAGTGATAACAGGGAAATGTAGGTCTTGCATGTGGGTGCCTCTGTAGAGGGAAAGATACACCTTATCATGGATGCCATTGTTTCCTATCCCATTCAATGCCTTTTATTATTAGTCTTATTTCTTTTTGGTATTTTTATTTTCAAGGGAAAATATGGGGGACATTGTCCTGGATGGTGTCCAGAGCTGACAATGTTACCCACAAGCATTTCGTAGAAATGAGAAAGTTGGATCATGATGAGGCCCCATTTCTCTTGGTTATGCCACCAAGAGACACTATCCTAGTTTGGTGACCAGATAGATGGTAGTTTTATAATGATACATTCCCATGGACCTAATAGGTCATCTCATTATGAGACTTCCCATCCACCAACTAGTACCTTGAGTTTTTTTTTAGCTTACATGTCCCTTTTTATTACTAAGAAGCCTTTTATTGCTTTCTTTGGAATCCCTGGGCGAAGCATCTCAAAGGTTGCATTTTGGATTTTAAATCTTTCCAACCATGTTTACCCCCTAGGCCTTTAGCCCCTTCTTCCCACAAGGAAAGGTACGACCCTTTCTAGTGTGGCAAACCCAATGTCCAAACAAAGGTAGGGGGGAAAATGAAGGAATAATGATGGAAAGTGGTAAGTATGGAGGGAATGGACGATGACCTTTCATAGACCCACCCAGTGGCAACCCATCTTAAAGGGAGATCAACTTACTAAGGCATCATGTCACCCTTCCAGGTATGAGCAAGTCAAAGAGCATAATTTCTGAGAAAACGTTATGAAATGAAGGAGAACTTAGTGCAACATATTCAAGTTCTTCAATAATTAGATTGACACATACCATGATACCCATACTCATTACCTCATGGATCAAGACTTACTTCTACTTTAGGACCAGGATGGTGGGATGGATACTAATCTTGTTGATAGATGGGTTGTGCTGGAGAAAATATGGGCCCTCCAGGGCCATGATCAATTCATCCAACTCTCGACACTCCATGTATAGGACTCGTGGGCCTCGATACATGATCTCCTTAGTTATCCCTAGGACAGGGGATAACATTTGGCTCCAACTCGGGGACATGTGCTCACCGTAGAGCGCATGAGAACCTAAACATATTTGGTATGATCTGTATTTGTGAGATCTCAACAAATGTATCAATAATCATCAAGGTGGTGATATCACCCCTTGCTCATATATAATATAGTGGAATAAAAGTAAGCATGCATATATACATATTTATAGAATACAAAATGAAACTACACTACACTAGCAAGATATGCATATGGTATATAAAATGGATGGAAATGTGAAACTTTTATGTGCTTACCTGTTGGTTGAATTTTAGGTTTAGTCAAATATCCAGTGAAACCATCCTAGAAATATCTCATAATACATGCCACTATGCTTCATCATAAACCAAAACAATTACAAGTCAAGCACAAAAATAACATGAGTTAGAACATGTATCACATCATTGGAAATCATAAAGTGTAGCTCATGGAGGCGGGTGGGAGGGACAAAATTATTCCAAGTCACACTTCTTTGAAAGTGCTCCAACCATCTCATAAATGGATCGTGAAAAATCAAAGGCTCAAAAAAATGACTCAAAAAGTCTGAAGGTTGGCTACCTTGGATGTCTTCACAACCTGAGGTCTAATAAGGGACTAATATGAACCTAAAAGGTGATTGAAAATTTATTAAGGGAAGGTTGAAAGACTAAGATAATAAAATTCTTATTAAGGTATTCAACCTACCCTTGAATTCTAAAAGTAGGCTTTTCCCTAAAGAAAATTTAGGGCAAGGGACATGTTTCCCATCTACATCCTTACTAACATAGCGAGGAAAAGTAATAGAAGGGGGTTGGAGAACCTTTTCGCAAGTACCCTTCTTTGGGAAATCAATGTCCTCACCTCTATCAAGATCTGAGCATAATGGTGGTTGATAATATTCTTCATAGAATAAATCCAAGTGCTCAAATGAATACTCATCAAAATATTCAAGGTATGACTGAAAATCATCACGAGAAAATAGAACTAGGTCACCCTTGGAGATGTCTATAACTATATCATTTCCTTTTTTCCAAATGTTAGAATCATTAGTAACCTCATATGATAGTTGTAAATGAAACATTTGGAAATGACCCTCAATGTTGTAAATGGGATCCTAATCTGAAACAATAAAATCCTAGTTACGTATTCCAACATGTATGAACTCATCAATATTATCAACCATGTCACTACCTTTGTCATAACATGAAATATTTAAATCATCCAAGGGATCCTCTAATACTTCTTCACTTTCCAAATCATAAAATAAGGCATCATCAAAAGCTTGGAAAGGGAAATAACTCACTATGTTCACTTCTTGTTATGTAGGAGCATCAATGGCTTCGATGACTTCATCAAATGAAAGAGGGTTTGGTACATCATCCCCAAAAATCATCTCTTTAATCATGTATTGATCAGAAAATGAAGGACCTATCTCTTCCAATGATTCCTTACTTCTTCACCTTCTAAATCATAGAATAAAGTGTCGTCAAAAAAATGGAAAGGAAAATCAATCACCTCATTATCTTCATATTGTGTAGGAGAGATAGGATATTGGATAGCTTCATCAGACGACGGAGTGGATACTAATGCTTGATCCTCATAATTCACTTCTTTAGTTAAATATTTACTACATTCTATCGAATCATGGGAAAACTCTTGTTCCTTTTCAAGGGGTTGACAACTTTCTTCATAAATATCTCCTTCTATATCATAGGGTTATTGGTGTTGAGTATGATACACATCCCTGAGATCTTCCACAATCTCATTGGTGAATCCTTCATCCTCTAGGGCTATTGTGATATTTTGAAGGGTATCTTCATATATCTAGAATTGTTGGCACAAGGGAAGACCCAGGGTTCAATGCTTTAGCAGTGCACCAACAAAACCCTAACTACTAGACCTTTCAGAAACACTTGTGAAGTAGATGAAGTCTCACCTGAGGTAGAGGCAGGGGTGGTTGTAGAACTTAGATGTTTGCAACCTAGCTGGGACATAGATATTTGATCACAATACCTTAACATAGAACTTAGTAGTTCACATTCATTAGCATTTAACCCTTATTTACATCATCGATCCAAACCTTAATTATAGAGCAACGTAGTATTCCACAAGATCTAATACATCCAATACTTAGCACATAGAAATAGATAATATCTAGCATTCATTCACATTACTAAGAACTAAGATATAATATCAGATTCATCTAAAATATATCAATGCACTAAGCATACATCACATCAACAACTATAATGCACAAAGAAACCACAACACAAGATATTCGTGGTTCACCCCAGTGTGGGTCGATGTCCACTAACTCTTCTCTTCTTTATTATCTTCTCTCAATATTCTACAAGCACAGAGCCACAATAACCTAATCCACATAGGAAATGAGATCTGCACACACCTCGCTAGATCCTCCTTCCTTGAGCTAGGTTTAAGCACAAATCCTTCTTAGAATATGCACACAATCTTCTTACAATCACTTGCACTTAGCTCTGCAAGTTCTTAACACACAGTAACCACAAATCCTTTACAATCACATAGGTCAAAATCTAGCACTTAGCATCTTGGCCTCTTCCTACATCACCTAGATATCTATTTATACATTACAAATGGGGCCTAAACATGGTTAAACCCATGGGCTGACATCCCATACCCGTTACATAAACCTTAAACCAAAACATGCCCTAAGAATGGGCCAAGATCCCACGATCTCTGCTTCGCCTTGCGCTCCACCTTCAACTAGCTTGTTGATGTCCCAAAATCAGTCAAACGTGACCCAAGTTCTCCAAAATAGGGTCAAGGTCCAAGAATCCCCCAACACTCACCTGTGACTCATCCCGAGTCACTCTAATTTGGGTAACTCTGCCTCAAATTCCTTGAGCTTGTATCGATCTTCTTTGACATGTTTCTTAGCCAAAGCCTCATGTTTGGTGAACTCTTGAATATCCTTCTCTTTCAAAGGTCCTTCCAATCATTTTTCAACTGAATTAACTACTTGTTCTAGATGTGAACCTTGTCCTTCAATATCCTAAAAAATTATGAAATTTGCATCCTGCACTAGCTGGAGTCATTGGGTTACTTCCATGACCTTATTATGAATGGCATGGGCCTGCTACTGAACCATGCACTGTTCTTGGGCTCTTTTCATCCTCTCGACCAGTGATAGTAGCTTCAACTACACGTGCACTATTGCTTCTTATTGTTTTCCTCCTGGAGTTGTGACTCCAGTGTCTTGAGCTCAGGGTCCTCTACAAGGCACTCGTAGGTCTATGCACTTTGACTACTGAGTTGTTTTCATTCCAAGGCTAATGCCTTTATTCTATCAACTATGCTCCTTTCAGTTTCTTCACTTAGATCTCGCACTTCCTGTGGAGTGCTTGGCACTGTCTGTGATTCCATTTCGGCTATCCTATGTTGGAGTTGTTGAATGGATTCGACAAGCTTCCGTACTTGTCTTTCTATTGGGTCTTCTTCCAGCTGTTATAAGACTATCACAGAGAAAAGTGCTCTAATGACTACTACTTTAACTCCAATCTTCTCCACAAGCAACTGTTCCATATCCTTCTAGATCTATGCTCTATCCTCTACAAACTTGGCTTAGATGTCATCTCTTTCTTGTTGTGCAACCCAACATTTTTCTTTGGCTTCCTCTTTTTCTTTCTTCAGGGCCTCTGTGGCCTTCTCTTTTTCTTCCTGAACACAATGAAGGTGATCTTTGGTCACATCTGCTATTCAACAGAGCTAGGCAGGTTCATCTCCCAACTCTGTCCCTTCTGATGACGAGGGTGTAGTAGACATTGTGCGACCGAAGTGGAGGACTTGTTGTACCCCTTTCAACTCTACTTCAATTCTTTCATACATGGTCTCTTGTTTGGATTCATTGCACTGTAATATATCTTTTGAGGTATCTAAGACAAAGATTATGATGAAATCTATGTCATCCATCGTGAGCATAGTCTGCATCTCTATTTTAGTATCTTTGGACTTCTTCCACGGTGTAGGTTTCATGGGGGAAACCTTTCTTTTCTTGGAGGTATCAACTTTGTCAATAGGGTCCCTAGGAAGTGTTACTTCACCTTGTTTTCTTTTCTTCTTCTCCTTTGTCTTCTTCTTTGTCTACTTTGTCATCACCTCCCCCTCCAAGTGAGTCTGAAGTAGTCTCTACTTATGCGTTGTTCAAATTCTATACCTCTTCCTTTTTCTTCCTTGTGCTACTGTTGTGTGCATCATACTCTCCGCGAGTGACAAGAGGACTTCTGATTAGGTCAGGGTCAGACAGTTCTTCTTGGTCAACTGGTACAAGGATATTTGTGGGATACTCTTTAGTTATTTCTTCCATGTTCTCCTCAGTGAGCTTGTAGTAAGATTGGAGTTCTTCTTTATGTTTGTCTCCTCGTGTAGTGATATAAATAAAATGTCTATCTGTTCTAAACGTCACAAATGGTATGAACCTATGTAGGGTATTCGGTGTCATGCAAGGGGAAGACTTGATATCCCTCTTCAACTATAGGTAATAGGTGTGGAACACTGCATTTGAATGCCATTATTTATCCATGTTTCTCGAATACCAGAGCATGGTGAACTTTGTGACTAAGGGTTATGATGGATCAATCTCGGGGAAGGTCGCACCTTATAACATCTCCCAAGAAATGAAGGCGATGAGGACCAATAACCAACTAAAATGGAACTCATAGCCCTGATCCTAATCTTCACGATAGTCGTTCTCTAATTGGTTGATGAGGAAGCTCGCCCAATTCATTTGTATCCCTTCCATGCATTTTCCTGCGAGGTCGATGACAAACCCCGTGACCTACGTGAGACTGTTCCTTCTTACTAGCTTACCAACAATCAATTGGTAGGCTAGGTGCACTGCACCATTCTGGATGGAGGCTACCTTGTAGCCCCACTTCCCCTTTTCCACATTGGCATAGGTGTCTTTGATTTTCTGCGCAAGGGTGTGATCTTAAGCCTTCCCTAGATAAAATTCTTGTGGGGCTGGTCCTTGCATGCTTAATCTGGTGATTCGATAGATCAACATCAGATCGATTGTGATACGCATATCCAACCATAGATAACCACCATGGAAGAATGAAATTAGGATCTTAACACACACGTTAACCTCTTGATGTCTTCCAAAGTGTGGTATCTTCATCAGGTTCAACATAGTGGACCTCGTGATGTCCATGGTCCACGGTTGGGGGATGATCTTCGAATTCTTCCCCTTTGTCTTGGTCAAATACTTGTATGGTGTGAGCATGCCATGGATCTTGTGGTCTCCTAAGTTATAGTCACTGATCTTCAACATCGGAATCCTCTCCATCAGTGATCTAACTGTGTGTATCCTCTTCGGGAGGTACACAATGATGATGGTGTAGTCGAAGTCCCTCGGGAAACTGTCACGACTCACTGTGCTAGCTAGAGGTGGGATGTATTTGGGAAAGATAGATGGGATGAGCTTCACATTCACTAATTCATCAAGATGCTTCACCCATTTCTCTATCGCATCTCGAGATGGTCCATATCCTTGAGCAGTTGACAAGGATTCTTTCACTCCTCTCGTCGACGAGGCTTGGATGCTTGTGGACATCACCTTCTCGGCCATGATTTATATTAGGATATCTTCGATAGATTTTTCTACTGCGCTAATTTCATCCAACATGCATTCTTGTGTTAAGCCCTAATATTGGCTCATTACTCCTTAATTGGGGCATACTATATTAGTAATGTTATTTTATTTATGTCGGCTTTAGTCCATTAGTTGTAATTATATCTCCTAGTCTCCTATATATACCAAGGAGACATTTTCATTTTGAATCATCTAGTACTTAAATATTTAAGTGGGGTAAAAGGAGGTTGCCCCCTCGAAGAGGATTATTATCTGAAATTATCTCTTTTTCAAGGCATTGAGTACTTTTCCTGAGGTTTTTCTATGCTATATTGATGTTTGGTTCTTAAAATATGTAATCAGAGCTCAAGGTCTTGGGGCTTCTCTGCTACATCTAAGACACCGTGGATTTTTCACTATAAATTTTTTTCTACAATGTTTCAGAAGGAATTTCTTGGATTATATTTAGTAGATGGATCAAGGTACGTTGGGCTCAAAATTCATCTCTTGATTCCTTATACTTTCAGAGATACAACCTATACAAGATAGGGTTCTGGAATCCTCCTGAAATGAGTCATTGTAGAATTTTTGCTATAAAAACTTTTATGTAACATTTCAAACCCTAAACTCTGGAGGCCATTTACAGAAATTAGTAAGGTATCTATGGTAAAAATTTTAGCTTCTGGGTCATCTTAAATTTGTAGATACACCTTTTGTAAGATAGGGTATCTGACTAGTCCTATTGACTAGTCTCAAGAAGGTGTTCCAGGTAAAACAATCATAACTTCTTGCTAGAGTATCAAAATTGAGTGGGACTGGTTTCATTGGATCGCGGACAGTCTATAGTATTTTGGGTGCGAGTTTCAGAATTTGATATCAATTATTTTGTGTGGGGAATGCTATACAAATGAGATCTCCTGGAAAGGCCAAAAATTGGCAAGTTGTGAGGAAGTTACGGTAAATTCCACTTGGCACATCCAATTTTGATCAAACCTATGGAATTACAGAGAAGAAATATCAGAGAACTACCTAAAAGAAAGTTTCATACCCAGAAGGGCTGAAACTTGGGAGATAGAATAGAATAAATATTGTCTAGCAGAACCGCCTCAAAATCAAGATTCAAAAGTGATACTTGGCCAACAT
>ML784667.1:767016-787974 GCA_009831015.1 Picea engelmannii
TATATATATATATATATATATATGGAACTCAAAATATCAATTTATTGTTTGATCTTTGATTTCTCTTATATTGTTTATGATGGTGAAAGGACAATTTATGTTCTATGATAGTGTGTTGAAATTAAAAATGTTTTATTTCATTTCATTTATAAATATCATTGTATAGTCAAGTACCTCATAATTTCAATTTTGTTTGATTTGCAAATATGGTTGAATAGTCAAACATATCATCATTATATTTTCCCTTCTATTCATAGATATTTTTATAAGTTGAAGGGTTCATAGTCCAAGGTAATATTCAAGCTATCTATTTTTTGTATATATAAGTATGTTTAATGTATGGAATATAAGTAGTGTTAGGTTCATCATGTACACATTTGTTCTTTTTATGCACGTTGTAGCTGCATGTTTTTCGTATTCCTTAATATGATATTAGAACCATATAGCCTACACAATTTAAATATTTCATTTATTTCATATCTCGATTTGATTTTTATACAATGATTTTAATTATTTTAATTAATAACTATTGCATGAGAGAAATGTGTTAAAGGAAAATTCCTCTATTTTCTTCTGGTTTTTTATGTTGGTATTGTGAATAAATTTTCTGCAATAAACAAGATATAGTGTTTGCAACTAAGGTGAGGAAATTGTTAACACACATTGTCTCATAGTTATCATTTTTTTTATATGGAATCTTTTTGTATGTTTCCTTACATTGAGTTAAAAAATTACAACTCTGCAATGCCATGACTATCATCAACAATTATTCTAAATTATGTTTTTGCATCTTTTCAATACTGATATATTTATCAATGTCTATCATAGTGATATTATGCATTGAAATATAAACATAAATTGTTCATTATATTAATCTTAGATTTAGATTTAATATATACATTAGAAAATAATTTGATTCAAGATATTGAAATCTAAATGCACATTGTAGCAATTTAATATCAACACTTTTGGAATCAAAATTCACAATTTCATAATTAAAATTGACACTTTTTAGGATGTCTAAAAAAATCCTTAATTAGGATAATGGTAAAAAACAAAAATTTCATGGGCCAACATGGTGTATAATGTGTAAAAAGGATGGAGAATTAGTAAACCGTTTATTTTTACAATATCCATATGAAAAAGAGGTATGGAATGAATCAATAAAATTGACACTTTTGGAATCAAAATTCACAAAACAATTTGAAATTGAGACTTTTGGAGTTTAAGATTCACACTTTTTGGATTTGAAATTACTCAAAATTCATACATTTGGAATTGAAATTTACACTTTTGAAAACCAATATTCACAATTTGATAATCAAAATTTTCACTTTATAAAGACTTATTCTTAAATACATCATGCATAAATATGACATCCCTAAGTCTAATGCATACATCTTAAATCCCTAAGGCTCATTACATGATGCATAAATATTAAATCCCTAAGACTCATTACATCATGCTTAAATATTACATAATATAAGACAAGACCTAACGTATTCTTGAAGGCTTAATATCATGTCGATTTTGAGACTTGAATCCCAGTGCAAGCTACATTAGTACATCACTTTTATGAATTTAATAAGACACCATTACATTTTTAAATCGTCTCTTCTTACCATATCAAGATTTTCATGTCTTAATGGATATATAATTAAACAATAGAACATCCAAAGACAAAGAATATTGTTTTTATGTAGGAAAATCCTTAGAACAAGGAAAAATCCACTTTTAAAGTTATATCAATCCCAATCAAAACCATTAAAATTGTTTATTTCCACTAAATTGGGACTATTTGAATAAACCCCAAATCAAATTATTTTCACAAAGGTGAGATATTTTAATAGACCACAAACACTATGAATTTTCATGAAGACTTAGGTATTTTGTATATACCTCTCATGAGTTGGAAAGATTTCCTCATTATCCTCATGTATTTTTACCCTAAAATCAATTTTACCCTACAATTTACCATAAAATTAAATTTTCACATGAAGTGGAGATTGAATTACACTCTTATGTGCCATAGATATTTCACAGTGGGCTCCAAATACTCTCATATGTCTCCTCTATCTCCTTTATCACTTTCAAACTAGAAAGGTTCAATTATTATGTCTCCTCTATCATGGTTGTGATCCTCATCCTCATAGTTATATGGGATCCATGATATGAAAATGTCTCCTCCTCACAAAAAAAATCATTGAAATTGGTACTGCAACTGGTGTTGCAACTCGCACTACAACTGATACTACAACTGGCACCGTAATTGGTGCTACAACTAGCACTGCAACTACACCTGGCACCATAATTACATCCAAGGGATCTTCAATTTTTGAGGAATTAAATGCAAGGTATATTCAATTTTTGATGAATTACATGGAAAGGGCCACAATATTTCTAATTTTCTTACTCTCCTTTTGCATTCTTAGAGGTAAGATTCTATCACTTTATAATTTTGAATATTTAATAATTTTGAATTGACCAATTTAGATCTAGTTTTATGAACACAATTGTAAATAAGGATCGGTAAATTTTATAATTCATCAAAAATATAGTTCCTTGTTTGAATGGACCATGAAAGTAAAATAAACCAAATGATTCAATAATCCTAGATATTCATAAATACGCCTACTTTCAATGAAAAATAAAAAATTATGGAATGTATGTCACTTGTTTATAGAAATCGTAATGGCATGCCATCTTCAATTATTCGTTCATGATCATCTTTTGACATTTTCCATTTTCTAACTTTATTTATTTTTTCTTGATTGAACTTCTATTAAATTTACGTGTGATGCACATACCAAATGACTATATTGACAACTTATGACATCCGACTAATAGTCTTGAAATTGAACATGATTGTTGGTTTGATGAGTTTCTTGAAAAAAATAGTCTTTCAATATGAAGGATCCTCTTTCATATATAAAATTGTTATCATCAAAATGTTCTAATAACCTCATCTTTTTTTCTCTGCATCGCATCAAATAAAATTTCACATTTTCAGTGTTGTCTACAGGTGCAACCATGACAAAGACATCTCCTACAAATAATTTGATATGTTCCAACAATAAGTTCGTGTTATATTAAAACACATGCATGTGCCATTAAACTCATCTACTATACATAAATTTTATATATCCAACTTACAAGTACATCTACAAGTTGTTTAAATATTTAAAAAATATGTTTTCAAACAATTGAAACATAAAATTACCTTCTCTAACAAGATCAAAAAATCTATCGCCATCAACTAACACTATAGTTTCATTTTATTCCATCTCCTCTAAGATTGAAAGTGACATTTTCCCTTTTATATTAAGTTTGGTATGTCTCCAAGATTTAAGATATTCTGTATTTTTGTTTTCACAAATCTCTATGGATTATGTGTCCTCTATGCAAACTGAACAAAAAAAAGATGCATTTCTTCTATCAAATGAAAACATGTTTTGATAGCATCTTGTATTAAAGGAAATAACTTTTCATGTCCCATTTATTGAACCAACTTCATATGGAATTGATCTATTACATCTTTTTTTCCAATATACCAAAAAAACCTGTACAAGACAAGAACTTGTTAACATGAAATATATCAATAAAATGATTGAATATCATATAAATTTGAACACGTAAATACAAATATCATGTGTACATGTGTAACATGTATATATACACACATGTGCACATCCCTTGATGGATTATTTTCATGGCTTAGTGCCATTTTGCACCATTCAACAACCTGATTAGTCAATTCAAATCGATTGGCATGAGGGTTCATATGATACCTTCAAAGTGCTTGTTTTACATATGCCCCTGCACAGTCATGCTCTCCTTTTCCATGACCAGTCTTAAAACAAATCCAACAATGTGTAATGTTTGATTTCTTATGAAGACGACACAACCAATAGAATGATTGTGGATATTTGAATTGACTCGCACATCTGTCTAACCATATTCAATGTTGATCGAATATGATCCCACATTCTTTCAATGAATCATAAAATTTATCAAAACAATTTTGTACATAATGTGTATCATGTGCTCGATCATTACTTATATAAAAGTGATATTCTTTAATAACATGTCGATCGTCATTTGTGCTTTCTATGTTATCAAGAATCCATTGAGCATTTCTATATATAATGTGGCTGAATATAGTGATTTGATTAGAATGATAATATTCACTATGTTTTTCTTTTTGTGTAGTGAATGTGTAATTCTCTGCAAAATCAACTACAGACAAAATTTTCCATGGTGGAAACACTTCACAAGATTGTTTAAATTATAGGTATTGCCATCAAGATCTATTTGAATGCTTGGTGTATTTATAAATTTCTTCCTCAAACTTCTTCAAAAAATCTATCACACAAATTTTATCTACTTTCAAATCAATCCTTTTCAAAATAACATTTGAAGAATGTGGAGTCATGTTATTGATATATTCATATCTTATCCAATTGACTGTTATATTAGAAAATTATTGATCATTCATATCAATAGGATACTTTGAGTGAAACAAACCAAGATTTCCACAAGGATCACATTTGTTTCCACCAACACATTTTTTTTTGTAAAATAATTCATCACCTTCTCTTTCACATAGAATTTCAGATATAAAAGCACGGAATGTGAAAGGAGGAGGTGAACTTGACCATATATTTTTACCAAAATCAAGAAAGGTGTCATATAATACAACTCAAATTCCACATGATAATGACAAAAACAAGTGTCACGAATAATGATGGGTCTAAC
The DNA here is from genome assembly GCA_009831015.1 of Picea engelmannii. NCBI lineage: Eukaryota > Viridiplantae > Streptophyta > Pinopsida > Pinales > Pinaceae > Picea > Picea engelmannii. The sequence continues at coordinate 771,772 of ML784667.1, forward strand.
AAACCATGGTTTTCGTTGCACAAATGTATTGATGACAATTTTAACTTCTTTATGAACTCTTATTTGAACTTATTGAACAATTATGTTTGTGTCATTGGAAATATATGTTTTGTATGTTCTTCATATTTTTTTCGCCTTATCATTCATCACAACAAATCCCTTGTATGTGGTGAAACCCGAGATTCTGTCAACCAGCAATTACGGGTCATTTCTTTAACATTTTCTATGAGTCTATCTTTGTAGGGTTTTCTAGAAACAACTATCCAACAAGCAAGTTCATCATTTGCATTTATTTTCCATCAAAATTTTCTATGTTAGTACAATTTATTTCTTGAGGTTCCCTTCGCTTTTTCCATGTGTTGTGTCAAACAATCTTTTATATTGCTAGATGAAACAATTGTTTTTTGTATCACTCTATGTGCAACACTAACATATGTTTTTTGAGATTTTCCAAAATCTTTTAATACACTAGTTATATTGTCAAATACATTTTATTTCACCTTTGTATCGTTTGTCGACTTTTGAATACCCAATAATGATGTAGCTTCTTTTAACTTTCTTGAATTTATTAGACAGAGTAAAAGTTGATCTTGTATTGTTACTGATTCATCTTTGAAAAACCTATTATACATATTATTACCATAATACCTTATATAATGTATAGGTGATTCAACTTCTGCTTCAATTTAGGTTTCAACGACTTCATCGACATTTTGAGGAAAATATATTTATGTTTTTTGAAAAACATCAAATCCAAATTACAATCAAATATATATTAAGCAATAATTTAAATAAATGAATTATATACTTTTAATATAGACAATATGTACATGCATACCTGGTTGGACTTCTTCTTCTAGAAAATCTCTATTTACATCATCGTCGTTTCTTTCTTCAATATTTCCATGTTCTTGTTTCTTTCTCCAATAATTTTCTTTCCTTTATTCGTTATGGTGATTTTCATCTCGAGTGCGATCAAATTTTCTCTTGTGAAAACCTTTTTTTCCCATGAGTAGAGTTATCTGTAAAAGTTTTTAAAAAATTCAACATTTCAGAATAGTATAAGAAAAACTTTATTGTCACAAAAATTATATCAAGAATTTTATGTTAAACAAATCCTTCACCTTGAAAAAATTTTAAACAAAGACTTAACCTTCAAAATAATGTTCAAGTAAGTTTTGACCTTGAAACAATGTTCAACAAAGCCTTCAATATATAAATTCATATTTAAATAAAAACTTGAACTTCAAAAAGATAATGTTTTTTTGCATTCAAAACATCAACCACCTTGTTCAAAACAACAAAAAAGAAGATTCAAACTTTTTCTTAAGGGCTCTACATATGTAAAACCATGAAATGAGCGAGTAAATTCTGTTAAATTGGTTCATCCGAAAGCATATTTATAATATTTGGCACCAACTTAAATGAAATGGTGTGTCCCTTCATTTTTTCCCAATCGATGGAATTCTCTCACCCACCTTTCAGTGGAAAACAAATGTTCAGCTGAAAAGTGAGGAATCTGTTTATTTTCTATGGATTTCGTTAGAAAAATATATTTCGACCGAACAAAATATTTTTCATCCGAAAGATTATTTCAGCCAAAAACTTGTGAATGGGGCTATTTGCAGGAACTCGAGATTTCCCTCTAGCTTACTTGAACTTTGGAGGTTGTGGACTCCTACAAATAATCAAAATTTAGTTTCAAAATTAATACCAACATTTGCAAAATTGAATCTACTTTCAATGGATATAATTTGTTTTCATTTTCATTTTTTTATCTAATTTTATTTAATTTTATAAAAAAAATCACTACATAATATTTTCAGGTGACATTTTGATTCAATGAAATGGAATATCCATATATCTAAAAATACACAATAGAAAATTTAGAAAAATTTAAACTCAAAATCCTTAAATTGTTATCAACAAAAGGGTATTTTTAGATTTTACTCTTAAGTAAAAATTAAGATATATAGAAGGTGGGGGAAAATATGTGTTTAAAATCCACAATTGTTTCAGCTTGGTCAACTTCAAAAAATTCTAGAGATTATAATATTCATCTGTTAGATTCAAAAATATAGTCATAAGAAAATAGATTCTATGTAGGTTGTTGTAATATATTTTGTTTTTCAAAAAAAAAAGTTTAATAATAGATATATTCTTGGGGGGAAAGATAACTCATTATCATTCCTTTCATTTTTAAGGAACATATTGTAAAACAATTTCCAAATTGACATATCAAATCTTAATAAAAATAATTTGAAAAATAGTCAGTAGAAAGATAACAAAATTCTTCACAAGTTTTGTTTTTACTATAAAGTGAAATTATAGATAAAAAAAAAAAAAAAATTGTATACCAAAGGTTGAATAACTTGTGAAAATATAGATATTATTCTCATAAAACAAGAAAAATGGACACCCATATTCATGTTTTTACCCATTACACAATCAATTTATGTAACGCACAAGTGATGTTGAAATAATGCAACTATGATGAAACATGACTCAATGGTGATGCAAATCAACAAGTCATTCTTTCAATATTTTGAGTGTCTTTATTGCAACAAAAGAAGAACACTAACTCAATACAAAAGTTCAACATGAAAAGTTAATGTGCACTGGGAAGAAAACTTAAACAAGAGGTTTTATGGATACAATAACACAAATAAGCTACGCTAAATTCCCATATTGTAGTAGTGACACCTCCATTCCCCATATACACCATATTGAGATTCAGGTGGGTGTGTAAAAATAATCAAATGAAAAATAGCCTTAAAATTAAACTAGAACAAAATCCTCAACTTAAAAAGTGTTTCACATGTATATTTATGATTAATCAAAGAACAAACAAGGGTATTGGAGAAGGATCAATATCATTAATGTTAATCTAAAATTGTGTGGGTTGTAATGTGGAAGTGTTGTTGATGTTTCTAGTGTACAATAGATGGCACCATGTAACATTAATGTTAAAGTTCAACGGAGAAAGAAATACTACACAATAATTCTATCCTAGAAAACTATCTTCCAATATATCTTTATTACCTTGGAAAATTAGTCAATCCAACCATTTAAAACACTTTAAAATGGAGAAAATAAACCACTTAAATAGGTTTCTTTTACACTAACACCATGGGCCAAAAATGTGTTCCACTATAAACCACCTAGGGTAATCCCGCCATTAACCAAGTCATGATTAAATTAACAATTCCCTTCTTTAAACTTGACATGGGATAAAAATATATCTCTCTTTAAGTTTTACAACGACCCCCTTAATTCTACCACCTAAAGTATATTCCAAACCTAAGTACATAGGTGAAAACCTAAATCAAGGTTCTTAAATGTGATTTATTTCTATCATTATCATTCTCCTAGTTGAAATCTGTGTGCTTCCACCAATGGTCCACCTCAATCCAAATAATGTCTTTTCAATTGCCACTATTAATCCATTTCATCCACAACTAAAGTGAATCAACCTCACTCATCACCCCATGGTTTACAATGTTTTTATGTCATCCCTATATCTAAGAATCTCTAGATTTATTCATGGTATTTTCCAATATATAGTCTTGCAATACTAGAATCCATGCCATGGACTCTATGCATTGAGAAACCTCTTCCTAGGCATCCACATATTGGGATAGAATTGCATTGCTCATTTCTAGAAGTCGAAGCATCCAATGATATTACTTGTTGAAGATGATAGAAACACCAACTATTATTTTAAGATCTAGTATTTGTGAATATGGTATTTTCAAAGGGTATCCCTTGTAGATGAAGGTATTTTTTAGGGATTTTGTTTTATTCTTTACTATTAATTTAAAAATGTAGTATTTTATTGTATATTGGTTGAAATACTTTTGTCATTTTTTTATTTGTATCATAACTTTTGTATTGCTACCATTTTTTCCATAAGGAGCATAAATTACCTTTGTCTTTACATGTCAAAAATATGAATGAATATTGTATTATCCAATAATAGACAATGTTGATTGGGAAATTTTCTTCATCTTATTTGGTATATTAATCATGGTTGACATTTAAATTTGCACCATATTTTCATTTGTTAATTTTACACCACATTCACTTATTCATCCAAGTAGAGGTGTCGAGGTATCTAAGCGTGCATCGTAGAAACTTTGTAATCATAAGGTTACATTGAATGAAACAATTTCATTGGTGCCTCCTTCCATATTTTTTCACAATATGTAACTACATGCATATATGCACCATACATTTTAATATCCATATTTAGAACATTTCAACACAAATTACATTAATTTATAAGTTTACATGTTTTTTTAATTTGACTACCATGATATTGTATCAATCATTTTTAGTGAACGATTTTCCAAGATTTTACAATTCAATGAAAATNTGTGTGTGTGTGTGTGTGTGTTTAATGTGCCTCCTCGTTACGACGACAACCTCTCATAACAAGTGTAAAATTTAATTTTTTTCTTTTGTGTGTGTGCGTGTGTACAAGGATAATAAATACATTTGACTCTGCGTCGCCACCTGACGACGAACAAGATGCATACAACGAAAAACACAACATGACGACCTAAGATGCACATCAAGTATCTGCAAGCAATGAACAACAATCAATAGAAAATAAATAAGAATAACTACCCGTCCATCCTACCCTGCAATGGTTAGGACCTCCAAGACACATAAGCAACACTCAAGCCCAGGTTCCCATTGATTTTAACCATTTAAGGTCTCAAGGTTGGCGACTGTTCTGAGGAACAAGGAGGTGTCTACATCCCGCCCGACTCAAGCAGACCAAGGAATTAAATGTTTACAAAAAGTACATCAATAATTAACGAACAACCACATCCTCCACACAAGGCATGAGTCAAAAGGACTCCGATAACAACCAACCATTATTAAGACAAGGCATTATCTATGACTCGATTGGAATTAATTACAGATCAATTACTCCATTTAATTTCTCATAGACGACAAGTTACCAACCCAACCATATAATGATGTAAATTCAATTAAATGAAAATCCCCATTTAATAACTCCTAATAACTTATTGTACTTAATTCAAGGACATTACATTTTATATTTTGTCGGTAAGACTAAAAATTTACAATAACATTTCCATAAAATAATAACAACCTTACATTTTATATCATGATAACCTTGCAATAAATTACAATTACAATGCATCTTATATGTTATCAAATAACAATAAAACTACAATAACCTTTTCCATACATGATAACCATATTACATTTTATATTACAAAAACCTTGCAATAAAGTACATTTACAATACATCTTATATGTTATCAAATAACAATAAAACTACAATAACATTTTCCATACATGATAACCATATTACATTTTATATTACAAAAACTTTACAGTAAATAACAATCACCTTACATCATATATGTTATCAATAAAAATAAGACTACCATGACATTACTATACATGATAACATCCTTACATTTATATTAAAAAACTTGGCATATAAAAACCATAACCTTACGTATGACATGTGGTCAACATTAACATTTACCACTTATTTTATATTATAATAACATTACTTTTTAAGTTTATTTTATGATCGTAACATTGCAATGACATTACCCTAAGGTAAAAATTACCTTACCTTTCAAGTGCTATCAATAACAATAAAAAATTTAGCGGCCCAACCACTATGCTAGGGAAAGGCACAATCAACAACACGAACTAACATTTGTGGGTGCATGACATAAGGTCGATTTGGAAACTATTGCGCACATGCTAGGAATCAAAAAACAAAAGGTTGTTTTGTCCTGACCGTATCTAGAGAATCCTTGTCATGACCGTACATCACACGACTCGCATAGGTGGGGAAAATAATTGGTAAGAATTCAACACAAGGAAGAGGAAGAAATGGTAAGAACTAGGAACGGTTTGCAGGGTAAAAAGGGTATGGACTTACACAATTTGTAGAGTAGCAAAATTCTAGATCCTTGTCACAGTTTTGCAGGGGCGAAATGGGCGATTTAACACAGTTTCTGAGAGGCAATTTTCCAGATTTTAACACAGTGTTGCAAGGGTGGATTTGGGCGATTTTAATATAGTTGCCAAGTAGCAATTTTCTAGATTTTAACACAGTTTTGCAAGGGCGAAAATAGATGTTTTTATTTAGTAGCAAAGGTTAATTTTAAAGAGTTTCTACACAGTTTTGCAGGGAGAAAATACATGTTTTTATTTATAGTGGCAGAGGCGAATTTTAAAGGGTTTTCATGTGGACAGCAGAGGTGAAAATATACGAGATTAAAAGGTCTCGGTTCATGCCTTTAAAGAAAGATACAAACCTTCACTGTATGATAAAGATTCAATTCCAGTCGTAACATATGCCTTCAACAAATGATGCATCATTTAGAAATATGGATCACTGGAATGAATTAGAGGTTGTGATGAAAATGGTGTAAGGAAATTGAAAAAAATCGAAGCATAAATCCCCTCGTTCCAGACAATGCCTCCAACCTCATCTTGTGCAGGGTTGTCCAGACAATGCACGACTTCAAGAATTTCAACCAGTTCTAAACATTAACTATGTTACCATCACTTGAGCATTTTAGCATTCAGATAAGAAATTCTAAACATAAATTTACACTACATAAAATTTACATTACATAAATTCTAACCTAAAATGCATTACAGTCAGTTCAGACAATTAATGCATTTCAGACATGTAAATTTCTAAATAGAAAATGCATCTCAGTCATGTAAATTCATTCAAAACTCAGACATATAACTTCAGGATTCGACTCGGACATATACATTCCTACATAAAAATCAAGCAGGATAGAGGAACGAATTCCCGTGCAACCGAAGCCAAATACAAACACAAATAATCACCCCAATACAATTAATTTCTGTGATAAATTCCTAATGCAAGACGGTTGAATCCATAGTTGAGAGGTGAAATAAAATGCAGAATGGAATCACAAAGGAGTGCATTAAGTGCAGAGCTGAGCTAGCCCATAAACATTTAAGAGCAGAGTCAATGGGGAAAAATAGGAATTATAAAAGTGACAGGAGCATACAATACAAAAGGTGCAGAGACCATCAAGAAAACAAGATAACCCAACCATTTACAATCAATTTCAGATCCTAGCATAAGTCTTAATGCATTCTACTCTACAAAAGAAATAGCATATCGTTGCCTTATCACCTGCCTCGAAAGACATCTGTGCGCTATGTTCCTCTCCCGCTCACTGACCGTCGAGACTACATCAATACCTCCCAGCCAACACTATGGGTACTATGCTTTCCCCTTAGCCCCCTGAGCCACAAAGGGGCCACACACTATCTAGATGGTACGTCTAGCTCCCAGCTCACCTCACAAGGTTGAGCTACCACTCCTCTCCAAGCTGGAAAATCCCAACTCCCACAAGTAAATCAGTCAAGTCACTAATCCGATAGTCTAACATTACGCTAATAGTCTATCCCATTCTTCCTCCTCCTTCCTCTCTTTTATAGAGTTTTAGAACTTCCATTATTTCCATAAATCTCATTTAATTTAAGTTTTAAATAAAAATCTTCAAAAATTCTCCTCCGTACAAGTGTCATTCATCCTCCACATTCCTCCAATAGTTATTTTCTTTAATTTATTAAATTGTTTTATTTCCCTCACCCACCTAGAGTTACTCCTAAATTTACTCCTAGGTGTCCCTAGATTCCCTTACAGGTTTTAAAGACTTTCCCTAAAATGAAGTTGCTAAATTAGTTCAATTTAGAAGGTTCTTAATTGCAGATTCTTTACTAAGTTGGCCTCCCGCTTTTTACCATAAGTTCCCCTCTTTCCCTTTTTATGTTACCTCCATCCCCTAGTTTCCTAAATTTTATAATTTCCTTGTTTCCCCTTTTTATTAGAGCTAAAAATGACAGTTGAAATTTAACCCCTTTTCCCTTTTATTATTAATTCAACATCTTTTCAAACTATCAAAAGTTAAAAATGATTAATTGCTTCTCTATATATTTTTTTTATCCACCATTTTATTTAATTTCTTACTCTCTTCATTTTACCCCAAAATTTATGAAGACCAAATTATTACGTAAGGGGTTTTTATTTTAAATTTTATTATTATAATTTTATATAGATATTTTCTCAAGGGTAGACAAAATCTTACCCCTAGAGAAGTTTTTAGACTTAGGACTTAGATTCTGAACTAGGCGACATTTAATTAAGGGACTTGTTTTAAAATTTCTTAAAGGGCCATCAAGATTTGTTCCTTTATCATCATCAACATGACGTTCCCTTCAAGAAGCACTACGTACTCCATGGGTGACACTCGCCTCTTTTGTTTCTTTGCATGACGTGCCCTTCAAGACGCACTATGTGCTCCAAGGGTGCCACTCGCCTCTTTTGTTTCTTTGAGCGATGTTCCCTTCAGGATGCACTATGTGCTCCAAGGGTGCCAATCGCCTCTTTTGTTTCTTTATGCGACATGCCCTTCAGGATGCACTACGTGCTCCAAGGGTGCCACTCGCCTCTTGACTGATTAGTAGACATCAATAACCCCTGGAGTCAACACTCCGCTAGGTGAACTTGTGGGAGACTAAGGGATTCTAAGGAATAATTCCCCCACCTTATTGTGCACCCCTTAGAATCATCATGAGAAACTGTCGCAGTCTTCCCTCATGGCATCGTGGGTCCTCTTGAACTAGGTAATCATTAACCTACAGTTCGAGCCATGGTGGGAGTTCTTGTAGGCTGTGGCAGGGTTGTTGTCCACACCTCTCCCTCGACCTCTCTGGTAGTCATGTGTGGCCCCTTTACTCCATATCTGAGTCTAGTCAGCAAACTATCATCATCTTGCATCATCAAGAAATCATGTTAGAACATGTCCACATCATAACATCTAATCAAATGTACTAATATCACAGTAAATCAATCAAACCCCAATAGCACACTCCCTAACTTGATCCAGAGTCCAAGGGGTTACATCGATGCCTCTGCATCCTCAAGGTACAAAACCCTACACACTCAGTAAAACCGAGTCAATAACACCTGTCTATGTCAATGCAGCAAAACATCATGTCATCTACCATAACGCATCATAATCAAAGTCAAATGTTTTAATATCATAATAATCCGGATCACTTGTGAGCAAGTGTCCTCAAAGAATAAGTTCGCTCAGTGCACTAGAGAAGGATGTTACATACACCCCCTCTTGGTCTAAAATTCATCCTGAAGTTTCACAGTATAAATGTCAAAATAAGTGTATCACAGTATCATGTGTCTATCTATCAAAAAAAAAATGGAAACTGTTGGTGCATATCATACGTGTCGTCCCAGGTCGTCGAGTGCAGACTATAATTGTCCAACTAGACCTTCATCTGATCTACTGTTCGACGTCGTCACTATCGAATGCGATGATCTAAGATGTGGACCGGCTTAGCCGTGAGCACTCCCTCCTTCGATACCTGCAAAGAACTCATGTCAAAAACATGTGTAGGATCACTAATATAATGTCTAAAAACAGATACATGAAAAACATCATGCATACGCCTCAAGGAATCAGGCAAGGCTAGTCGATAGGCCATGGGCCCCTTTCTCTCTACAATCTCAAAAGGTCCCATGAACCTAGGAGAGAGTTTATCTCCCTTCCCAAACTTTATTGAACTCTTATGCAATTTAACCTGCAAGAAGACTCGATCGTCGATCTCGTAACTATGGTCGACATGATGCGCATCGACATAACTCTTCTATCGATCTTGTGCTTATTTAGTCCCTTGTCTTATGGTTTTCATTTTCTCTTCCATTTCTTGGATCACTTCTGGTCCCACCAGGACCCTATCCTCAAGGCGATCCAAACTCAAGGGAATCCAACACGGTCGTCGTAAAGAAACTCGAAAGGCGCCATCTTAATGGTGCTCTGGTAACTGTTGTTGTAAGCAAACTCTACTAGAGGCAAGAATTCTTCCCAATGCTTTTATTGGTCCATCACGTACATGTGAAACATGTCTTCCAAGGTTTGGTTGGTTTGTTCAGTCTACCCATCTGTCTCTAGGTGATACACAGTACTAAAGTTAAGTTGGGTTCCCAAGGCCTCTTGGAAACTTGTCCAAAATCGTCTAGCAAACACCAATCCTCGATCGGATATAATCCTCTTAGGCACACCATGCAGCCTCACAATATCATTGATGAAAACTATAGCTATGTCAAGTGCCTGATACGTCATACACACAAAAATAAAGTGAGAACTCTTCGTCAGAGTGTCTACTAATACGAAAATTGAGTCATGTCTCCTTGCCGTCAGTGGCAATCCAACAATAAAATCCATCGAAATAACCTCCCATTTCGATTTCAGAATAGCTTTTGGTTGTAGTAATCCCGTTGGGTGTCTATGTTTAGCCTTTACCTGCTGACATTTGAGGCATCTGGCCACCTAGTTGACTATCTTTGCCTTCATTCCCTTCCAAAAGAATAAGGGATTAAGGTCTGCCCTCATCTTCGTGACTCCCGGGTGAGCAATGTAAACTGCTCTATGAGCCTTGCTCAAGATTAACACCCTTAATTCGTCATTTTGTGGTACGTAAATCCGACCTTTAAACCTCAATAAACCATCACTATCAAATGAAAATCCCTCAAATCTTGGTACCATCATTGTGTTGTGTCCAATAAAACCCTCGACCTCTTTGTACCAGTCATCGTCACGCTGTAAAGTGAGAATCTTCTCATGTAGATTCGTCTGAAGGGGAAACATCGAAAATATTTGTGGTCTCCAACTCAAAGCATCCGCCACTTGGTTCACTGTTCCATTTATGTAAGTAATCTCAAAGTCGTACTCACTAACCAATTCCGACCAATGTCGTTGTCACGTGTTCAGGTCGCTTTGCGTAAAAATGTGTTGTAGTCCACAATGATCAGTCTTTAGTTCAAATTTTCATCCAACAAGGTAGTGTCTCCAAACCTTCAAGGAATATATGATGGCTAATAACTCCAAATCATGCGTCGTGTATTTCTCCTCATGCCTTCTCAGTTTCCTTGAAATGTAAGCAATCACTCGTCCGTCTTGCATCAAGACTCCACCTAAACCTTCCTTGGATGCGTCAGTGCATACCAAGAATTACGTGTCCATGTTAGGGACCTTTAGTATTGGCATTGTTGTTAACAACTCCTTAAGCCTTCGAAATGCTTCCGCGCATTTCTCGGTCCAAAAAAACTTCTTGTTTTTCTTCTACAATTCCATGAACGGATTTGCTATCTTTGAAAATACCTCGACAAACCATCAATAGTATCCTGCTAAACCCATAAAGTTAAGCACTTCCATAACATTCATCGGCGTAGGCCATTCCATAATAGCCTCGACCTTGGCTGGATCCACGACGATGCCTTCGCCATAGATGACATGCCCTAAGTAGTGAATCCTCGATTGATAAAATGAGCATTTGGACAACTTCCCATACAGTTTGTGCTCTCACGGACACTATAGTACCAAGCGCAAGTGCTCTTCATGCTCCTTATTCATCTGAGAGTAGATCAAAATATCGTCAATGAATACTTGGACGAACTTGTCCAAGTACTCACGGAACACCCCATTCATCAAACTCATAAATTCCCCTAGGGCATTTGTCAGTACAAATGGTAAAATAGTAAAATCGTAATGTCCAAACCTCATCTTAAAGGAGATCTTAGGGATATCATCCTCCTTGATTCGCAACTGGTGATACCCTGATCACAAATAAATCTTGGAGAACATTGTCGCACCCTTCATTTGATCGAATAGATCATCAATTCTCAGCAAGGGATACTGATTCTTGATCGTGGCCTTGTTCAGTTGACAGTAGTTGATGCAAAGCCTCCATGATCCGTCCTTCTTTCGTATGAAAATAACTAGTGCACCCCACAGTGACACACTAGGACGTATCAGTCCCAGGTCCAGCAACTCCTTTAGTTTCATTTTCAACTCTTGTAATTCCAGGGTCGACATCCGATAAGGTGTTATTTATATCAGTTCAGTCCCCAGTTTTAGGTCTATGGTAAACTCCAAATATCTCTCTGGTGGCATCCCAGGTAACTCCTCCCAAAATACGTTCACAAACTCTCTCACCGCCGCAAGGTGTTCTAGACCTTCCTCTACTCCCTTCTCATTTAATGCAAGGATCACATAAAGCTTGTACCCCTTGCGCATACTCTTCCGTAGCTATAAGGAAGAGATGAACCTTAGGGAAACTCCCTGGTTCTGTCCTACAATCACATGTATTTGTCCCTCGTCATCGACCAAGCTCAACCATTTTGTCTTACAGTTGAGTATCACCTCATGCGATTCCAACCAATCCATACCAATCACGACATCATAAGATCCTAACATCATGATGTATAGGTTATCCCTTGTGACAAACTCTCCCAGGTTAAGGGCACAGCCCATAACCTTTCCTCCAACCTTCTGTTTGGATCACGGGGCCATCTCCACAAAGCTAAACTCATCCTGTTCGACTACCTTTACCTTAATCCTTTTTAGCGTTGCACGAAAAATGAAACTCTTGGTAGCACTGGGATCTATCAAAATACTAAGGGTCTGGTCACCGATAGTACCTATCGTCTCGAGCATAGTTGACTAATGCTCTGTCTGGCGATTATTCACAGCTGCATGAATCTGATGGGCCTTTCCCATATCTCCCAGGGTAGTGGGTCCAGCTGATCCGAATGCTCTGGTCCTCTCCACAAGACAGTCACACTGGTAGTGTGGCTCCCCACACATCCAACACCCCTTCTTTGACCCAGTAGTCCTAGTACCCAAAGTAGAAAATGACAGCCCATCGGCCTGGAACCCTGGTCTGTTCTACTGAACAGGCCTAAAATGTTGTTGTTGTGGGCGGTGCTACTACTGATGTTGTGGTCCCCAATAAGGTGTCCGTTGTTGAGGCGTCAGTCGCCGAGGTGTTGTGAAAGTGGGTGCCCTCTAGAAGCCACGATATCCCGGCATATGTCTCACTGGTGTCTGGTGCTGATGTGTTCTAGTTGAACCTTGCCTTGCTGGTCTCGTTGGAGTCCTGGTCTGACCCCCACTTATAAGCTCCTCCTCTACTATAAGGGCCTTCTGGACGACATTGTGCAAGGTTTGGGGGATCAAAATCCTAACCTTTGCACGTAGGTTGTCGTTAAGGCCGAACACGAACCTGATGACCTTAAGTTTCTCCATGTTAAGGTGTGCAGCATACCAGAGTAGCTCCATAAAATGGGCCTCATACTTGGGCACTGTACGACCTCCCTGTCGTAAGGCATTGAACTCATTGAGATGATTCTCAATGAATTCCTCTGAAAGGTACCTCTCTCAAAACCGTTCCTCGAACAGTTCCCATGACATGTCTTTGACAACCATGTTCAGATGTGGTAGGAGCATCTTCCACCATAGAAGAGCGCTCCCCTTTAGTTGAAAGACCGCCATGTGGACCTTCATGTTGGAGGTATAATCACGAAGTGCGAAGCACATCACCATGTTCTCCAACCATGCCTCGGAGGCTGCGTCGTCTGGGGCACCAAAGAACTTAGGAAATTTGACCTTCTCGAGTTCACGATCCTCCATGGAAGGTGCACGTTACAAGGACTCTGATAACAACCAACCATTATTAAGACAAGGCATTATCTACGACTCAATTGGCATTAATTACAAATCAATTACTCCATTTAATTTCCCATAGACGACAAGTTACCAACCCAACCATATAATGATGTAAATTCAATTAAATGCAAATCTTCATTTACTAACTCCTAATAACTTATTGTACTTAATTCAAGGACATTACATTTTATATTTTTTCGGTAACACTAAAAATTTACAATAACATTTCCATAAAATAATAACAACCTTACATTTTATATCACGATAACCTTGCAATAAATTACAATTACAATGCATCTTATATGTTATCAAATAACAATAAAACTACAATAACCTTTTCCATACATGATAACCATATTACATTTTATATTACAAAAACCTTGCAATAAAGTACATTTACAATACATCTTATATGTTATCAAATAACAATAAAACTACAATAACATTTTCCATACATGATAACCATATTACATTTTATATTACAAAAACTTTACAGTAAATAACAATCACCTTACATCATATATGTTATCAATAACAATAAGATTTCCATGACATTACTATACATGATAACATCTTTACATTTATATTACAAAACTTGGCATATAAGAACCATAACCTTATGTATGACATGTGGTCAACATTAACATTTACCACTTATTTTATATTATAATAACATTACTTTTTCAGTTTATTTTATGATCGTAACATTGCAATGACATTACCATAAGGTAAAAATAACCTTACCTTTCAAGTGCTATCAATAACAATAAAAAGTTTAGTGGCCCAACCACTATGCTAGGTAAAGGCACAATCAGCAACATGAACTAACGGTTGTGGGTGCATGCCATAAGGTCGATTTGGAAACTGTTGCGTGCATGCTAGGAATCACAAAACAAAAGGTTGTTTTGTCCTTGACCGTATCTAGAGAATCCTTGTATCTAGAGAATCTTTTATAGAGTTTTAGAACTTCCATTTTTTCTCTAAATATCATTTAATTTAAGTTTTAAATCAAAATCTTCAAAAATTCTCCTTCGTACAAGTGTCATTCATCCCACACATTCCTCCAATAGTTATTTTCTTTAATTTATTAAATTGTTTTATTTCCCTCACCCACCTGGAGTTACTCCTAAATTTACTCCTAGGTGTCCCTAGATTCCCTTATAGGTTTTAAAGACTTTCCCTAAAATGAAGTTGCTAAATTAGTTCAATTTAGAAGGTTCTTAATTGCAGATTCTTTACTAAGTTGACCTCCCGCTTTTTACCATAAGTTCCCCTCTTTCCCTTTTTATGTTACCTCCATCCCCTAGTTTCCTAAATTTTATAATTTACCTCTTTCCCCTTTTTATTAGAGCTAAAAACGACAGTTGCAATTTAACCCCTTTTCCCTTTTATTATTAATTCAACATCTTTTAAAACTATCAAAAGTTAAAAATAATTAATTTCTTCTCTATATATTTTATTTATCCATCGATTTTATTTAATTTCTTACTCTCTTCATTTTACCCCAAAATTTATGAAGACCAAATTATTACGTAAGGGGTTTTTATTTTAAATTTTATTATTATAATTTTATATAGATATTTTCTCAAGGGTAGACAAAATATTACCCCTAGAGAAGTTTTTAGACTTAGGACTTAGATTTTGTACTGGGCGACATTTAATTAGGGGAGTTGTTTTAAAATTTCTTAAAGTGTTGATTGTCTTAGGGCCATTTAGTTTCGTTCCTTTATCATCATCAATGCGACGTGCCATTCAGGACGCACTACGTGCTCCAAGGGTGCCACTAACCTCTTTTGTTTCTTTCCACGATGTGCCCTTCATGACACACTATGTGCTCCAAGGGTGCCACTTGTCTCTTTTGTTTCTTTGCACGACGTGCCCTTCAGGACGCACTACATAATCTAAGGGTGCCACTCGCTTCTTGAGTGATTGGTAGACATCAATAACCCCTGGAGTCAACACTCCACTAGGTGAACTTGTGGGAGACTAAGGGATTCTAAGGAATAAGGCACCCACCTTATTGCACACCCCTTAGAATCATCGTGAGCGACTGTCACAGTCTGCCCTCATGGCATCGTGGGTCTTCTCGAACTAGGTAATCGTTAACCTACAGTTCGATCCACGGTGGGAGTGTTAATAGACTGTGGCAGGGATGTTATCCACACATCTCCCTCAACCTCTCTGGTATTCATGTGTGGCCCCTTTACTCCATATGTGAGTCTGGTCAGCAAGCTATCGTCAGCCTGCATCATCAAAAAATCATGTCAGAACATGTCCACATCATAACATCTAATCAAATGTACTAATATCACAGTAAATCAATCAAACCCCAATAGCACACTCCCTGACTCGATCTGGAGTCCAAGGGGTTCCATCGATGCCTCTGCATCCTCAAGGTCCAAAACCCTACACACTCAGTAAAACCGAGTCAATAACACCTGTCTATGTCAATGTATCAAAACATCATGTCATCTACCATAACGCATCATAATCAAAGTCAAATGTTTTAATATCATAATAATCCGGATCACTTGCAAGAAAGTTTCCTAAAAGAATAAGTTCTCTCAGTGTGCTAGAGCGGGATGTTACACTCTCTCTCTCTCTCTCTCTCACACACACACACACA
>ML784667.1:787985-808907 GCA_009831015.1 Picea engelmannii
AAAAAAAAAACAAAACAAAACAAAACAAAACAAAACAAAACAAACAAACAAACATTACATTATTGATAAAATAGTCTTTAACTCTTTCTATGTATCATGGGGATTCACTCATTTAAATTCTACTTATATACTTGGGTGATTCGTAACATTTTCCATGTCCAAAGTAATTCAATAATGGTTCTATTCACCACATTAATCAACATGAACAACACAATGAGAGTGAATTATATAAGAATAGAAACTACATCTAACGTAGAGTTTCCATAATTGTCCTAAACATTATTTATACTCTACAATATACGAATTGAAATAAAAAGAAAACATTTAATGGATTGGGTTCTAGGTCAACTAAAAAAAACTCTCGTCTCTGTCCACTGAAAAGAAAAAAAAATATGGATAACTCACTCTAATCCTTACATTTTATCCATCGATTCATTAATTATAATAATAACTATGAGCCATTATATCTCCATAAAAGGACCAAGAATTATATGGAGATCATCCCACAAAAGATGAATGGAGACAATTAGGAAGGGAATAAGAAGAGTCAAGGCATGAAAGAAGGAGTGAGAAGAAGGAAGGTGGAGGTAGTGGGGATAAGAAGGATGGTCATGAGGTGACTAAGGATGGTGAAGAAAACAAATAGGGAGGTGGGGATGATGATAAGAAGAGTGGCAAGGAATCCAAAGGTGAAGGTTAAGATAATAAGGGTGAATGAAATAAAATTAAATCCATATTCCTAGATATTCCATTGAGGATGCTCATCTCACATAAATATTCATTGATAAACTCAAATGCATGCTCTATAATGTAACTCTTTTAGAGTGATATTAGTAGATATGTGTTTTTGGCATACTTCAATCCTCAAGGAATTAAGAGGTTGTGATTTGAATATGTGAAGGTCCTATCAATCTTGTTATCACATAAACTCATCAAAGAATTAGGGGTTTGTGGTTTCTACCTAAGTCTATATTCCTGCATGTCTCTCCTCCTTTTGCACACCTAAGTGTAAGGTTTTTCCTTTTGGCTTATAGTTTTCTTCTTTTGTCTACCTGAGAGGTGTCATCCCTAAGCCTTTTATTTTTCTCTGAGGTCGATCAGTTCTCTCTCCTTGTCCATGTCACCAATCCTTTTGCATTCCCTATCCCTCATCCCATCATCCAAGTGTTTATTTATAGAGGCTGTAGCCATAAGCACAAGCGCAACACTTAGAGTGGTCTGATATGGACTCAAATCAAGAGAGCAAGCAAGATCATCTTGCAACGACAGACATACACCAGGAAAACCAGATCGATGACCATCGGGTGATCGATATCATAGAGTTACATGAAGTATAGCATCAGATAGAGTTCTAAAATATCGAGGCCATCCTAGTCATTGATCCTAGGAAGGACACGCGGCACAAGATTATCATTTCGTTGACTCGCGGAATGGGGAAGTCAAAGGGAAGAGTCATGAGGACTCGCGAGACATGAAGTCGCAAAATAATCTGGTT
Organism: Picea engelmannii; assembly: GCA_009831015.1. Lineage (NCBI taxonomy): Eukaryota > Viridiplantae > Streptophyta > Pinopsida > Pinales > Pinaceae > Picea > Picea engelmannii. The sequence goes on from ML784667.1 coordinate 789,481, forward strand.
CATCTATTTCAGAAGGACACATGGCGCATGATCAACATGGGAAAAGTATTTTTGGGAAGGATGAGGTGAGAATTGTCGATGGTCTGAGGTCCCGAAATGCCGAAATGATCTGGGTTGTCTGATGCCTAGAGACATGTGTCACCCTATCTGAACAATCACGATTTCGCGACTCAAAGATTTGAGCATGGAGCACAACATGAGTTTACAAAATGCGAAATCACGATGTGCCTGGGAGTTGGGCCCATGATCACATCCCGCGGTCATATGGAAGCAGGGCCATAAAGAAAGGGAAAGAGCCTGTCGAGAAATGGGTGGCTGAGATAGTTTAAGGAAATGATCATGGTCGTCAAATCCAAAGTAAATCTGATTGTTGATCTAGATGGTTCATTTCACAGGATTGAACATCGAGATATTTGAAATCAATGTGAGTGAAGACTCCCGAAATGTGATATACCAAAATTTCATATGGGATATGCGTAAGTTCATGTCCCAAGGTCGCGTGGAGCGATGAACAGGATCTGTGCCAAGGGTCGAAAGCGCTCGTCTTGGTATCAACAAAAGATCTGCGTGGTTTCAAGATGTCGAGATCAATTGGAAGGAGTCATGGGCACTACCTAGAACATTCATGGGTGTTATACTTCTCCCTGATCTTGATAAAAGTAGTTAATGAAAATGGGGAAGGTGGTTGAAACCTCATTTCACCACATAAATAGAAAGCATGGAAGAATTGGCCATGGGAGCATATTGTTAGCCCAAAGTTCCCCTATCAGTGGATTCTTCTGCAAAACCCATACTAATCTGAGATCACATCTGACAGAAGAAGATACAGATGCAAATCTTTGAATGTAATAGCCAGGTCACATCTCTCAAGGTGGCGAATTTTTCTAAGTATAAATACTCATTTTTGATGTTTTGTTAGGGTCGATGGTTGAGCTAAGCTCCCATATTGTAAACTTTTAATGAAGCCTTTGGTTCTCTTGTTATGTGTTACCAATTGAGACTTCTTTTTTAATGACAACCAACCTTCTTATCATCTCTCTTGCCTCTGATATTGAAGACTTGGGCATGGGTGATCCAGTCGAGTTGTTGTGACTGTATTGTAATGTATGTTTGATTACAATATTGTTATGATGTTTTCAGTTTCCTGAATTTTTGGGTTCATGAGGATCTTGTATTCGAAGCTTTTCCTCCTAAGGCCACTGGAAGACCCAATGTCCATAGCATACCTCTACATTCCCTCACCATTTCTTCCCCCTACTCACTCTTTACTACAACTTACTGACTGAAGTTAGATTGAGACCTCATATGCTTATGCATACCAGTCCAGTTTTCTGATTTGAAGTAATATAATCCCAAGACTACGTCCGTTTGACCACCATTAAATTTATTCATTGCGACATACAAACTGATGAGTACTAGTCTTACCTATGCTGCAATCCATAGGTGAATTCTTGTGCTAACATTTCTGGTGTTGTTTCTGGGGATGGATTGAATATTTTCAGTGGGATTGAATGACAAAGATTACTAGTTCTAAAGGTGCATCAGAACTTAGTACAACAAAGATTTCAATTGTGCACCTGACGAATCCATTGATGTGAATCCACTAGCAACTCCACTATTTCAGCTATGGCTTCTAGAGGCAAACACACAAGGTCTACTCCATAGCTGCCTCTAGCAACACCTGAAGATGACCCAGAGAAAATTATCAGAAATGGAAGGGCCCTTCGAGAAATTAGTTCTACTATTGAACCAGGTATTTCTGATGATTTTCATTATCCTCTTGTAGAAACTCCAATATTTGCTTCTCGTTTTCCTATTATACTTTCTGTTGGAGTTTCCTGAAGTTTAAAGTTTGGGAGTGTTCCTCTTGAGTTTTCTCCTCCTGGTTTTGGATTAGAAGGAGAAATATTTTTCACTCCCATTTCCCCTAATTTTGTACCTTGGTATAGACCCTAGACCTCAAAATATTTTCCCACTCCAGGTTTTATTACTCCTCCTCCTGTTAGAGTTATTGATTTTGAAGAAAGGGAAACCTTTGTTCCCTCTAGCCCTGTAGCCTTTTCTCCAAATCCTCTATTGTTTCCCTTTCCTCCTAGAGGCTCAGTTCCAGTCTCCCTTGTTCGAATCCCTTCCCCCCCTAGTTCTCCTCCACCCATCATCCCTATGGTAGGAGCTATGCCCCCCAGAAATAGAATGGACGCTATAATAGTTGTCAGAAATGCCCCTCTTGTTTTGCCTCAGCCTCTTAATGCCCTCCCATCTGGTGGATACCTTAAGAAGATGCCTAAGTTTATGAGGAAGGGAGATATTACCGTAGAAGATAACCTTGAAACTTTCTATAGTTATGATGATAACTATGTCATAGTAGACGAAGATGTATGGATGAGGATTTTTTTCCACAGTATTGATGGAAAAGGTAGAAAGTGGTTCAGGGCCCTCTCTTATGGATCCATTGTTGGGATTGAAGTTTTAGATGATGTCTTCTTGAGACAATGGGGGGATAAAAAGTACTTCATATATTATATCATATATTTTGGGTCCCTAAGGAGAAAAGAGGGAGAGTTTGTCTCTGAATTCTCCAAAATATTCAATAAAATGTACAATAATATCCCTACTGAGATAAAGCCTATAGAAGCCTCTACCAAAATTACCTATGCTAGTGATTTTGACCCTGACTTCTACCTCTTGTTAAGAGAGAGAAGAGATAATTCCTTGGCTCATATGAGAGATGCAGCCATGGAAGTAGATTCCAACGTATTGGCAATTGATCGAATCAGAAATAAGGCCGACAGAGACACATGAAGAGGAAGAGATGAAGCCTCAACCTCTAGCTCCTCTACCTCCCCCACTCAAATGGACAAAGTAACCAAGTTACTAAAATCGCTTTCAGCCAAAATGGAAAGGTTGGAATTAGAGGGGAAATAGACAAACAAAAATCCTCAAAATGTGGATAACAGAGGAAATTTCAGGAGGTCGGGCAACAATGCTCCTCAGATTATACAAAGGGAATAGAGAAACAGAGATAGAGATGATCAAAAGGTCCAGACCCCTCTTCAAAACAACCTTGTTATGGATGAGGGTGGAGAGGAAGAAGACTTCGATCTAGAAATCCACTATCTTGAAGACACATCCTCTTCTCCTCACTTAACTCAGTTAGCATACGAGGACTCTCTCATGGACAACCAATTAAATGAGTTGAGCAAGGGAGACAAGGCCAGCAGAAGCCCAAACAGATACAACCTCAAGTCCAAAAATAAAGAAGGAAATCCTAGTGTTCCTGATCAGCCTACCAGAGTAGAGAAGTCTTCTAAAGATGCAACAAGTAGTAGCAAGGAAAGGAAATCCCATAATCCCTCAACAATATATAAAGATCATGTCCCAAAGGTGAGAGAAGTTCTGAATCCCCCCTCCTCTTTCAAATTTGAGCATGAAATTCAGAAAATATGAATCCTTTTACCCCTCTCAGAACTGTTCAAGCATGAAGACTTCAAGAAATCCATCTCTAAGTTGTTACAGTTTGAGCCATCTTTCCATTCCGCAGACTCAGTAAACCTCCAAGATGAAAAACTAGTAGTCATCTTAAGTCCTATGGTAGAAGATAGAGATGATTCATCCCCTCCCATTCTATACATCAATGAAAATACATGATAAGGTGTTGCATAACTACTTGATGGACTCAGGGGTATCTAATAATATCATGCCCAAAAATGTCATGGAAGAATTTGGACTAGAAATCACAAAAGCTTATCATGATTTGTATTATTTTGATTCGAGGAGGCTGCAATGCCTTGGGGTCATCAAAGTTTTGGTCGTGACCTTGTTTCAGCTGCCCATGAAAAGTGTGGTGATGGATATTATGGTGGCTAATGTTCCTCCCAAGTTCAGCATGTTGTTATCAAGATCTTGGATAAAAAGGCTTGGGGGAACCTTGCAGATGGACCTCACATATGCTACCATTCCTATATTTGGGGGGGAACATAGAAGACTGTATAGAGAATCTCAGTTGGCCTATATCATTAGTGATGAAGTAAACTCCACCAATCATCCTATTTTTTCCCTTGATGTTGATTTGGGATACAACTTGTTACAGCTCACTGATGCTCCCGAAGATCCTCTTGAAATCATAAAGAAGTCCCTTACCCTCTGTGAAGATTCTCCTCTAATTACCTCTATGTGGAAAAATTTATTCGACGGAGTCTCCTCTATAGAAGGTTTTGGAGCTAGAGTGTTCCTTTTTTCTCCTGTTCAAGAAATTGTATCTCTATCTTTCAAGTTAGAATTTGAAACTACCAATAATGTGGCAGAATATGAAGTTCTTGTTTTGGGTTTGAGGACTGCAAAAGACATCGGAATTGAAGAGATATCAGTGTTTGGGGATGTTGAGTTGATTTTTCAACAGATCATAAATATTTATCTGGCCAAACACCCTTGAATGAGATCATATAGAAATGAAGTGTGGGATCTGGTTGACTATTTTTTCTCGGCTTTCAACATTTCATTTATTCCAAGAGAAGAGAATGTCATGGATGACTCTTTGACCATATCAGCAAACAATTTCGGAGTCCCTCTTTCACCTAAACTCAGGTATGATGTTGAGGTAATATATAGGCCCTCTGTACTTGACAATATCAAGTATTGGAAGCTGTTCGAGGATGATCTTGAGATCATAAAATTTCTTGACTCTGATGATGAGTTCTTTGCATTACACATTGATCAGGATCGTGATCCTGAAGGTGAACGTCACACTGATGTATTTCTAAATAAAATTGCTAATCACCATATTGTTCAGCTGCCTAGAAACCACATTCCCAAAGGACTAGCTCCATTAGAAATATTTTTTGATGGGAACGATGTGGCAGTAAAGTTCAAAGGCCCAACTAAGGATGTTGATGTATCTGAATGCAATATTGGTACAAAGGAGGATCCAAAGTTCATCAAGTTGTCAAGCAACCTGTCAAGGGAGAAAAGAGCCAAGTATACTGAGCTATTAAAATAATATACTGATGTCTTTTCTTGGACCTATGAATACCTCAGGACATATGACACAACCATCATTGAGCATAAGATCCCATTGAAAGATGAGGCCAAACCATTTAGGTAGAAATTAAGACAAATAAATCATATGTTGTTGCCTATTATGGAAAGGGAGGTAAAGAAGTTGTTGGATGCCCAAATCATTGTCTGTTTGAGATACTTTGAATGAGTGGCCAACTTGGTTCCAGTAAGGAAAAAGAGCAGAGAAATTAGACTCTATGTTGATTTCAGGAATCTGAACATAAGCTCTAAGAAGGACAATTACCCTTTGCCAAAGATGGAACACATGTTTCAGAGGGTGACAAGTGCATCCAAGATCTCAATGATTGATGGATTTTATGGCTACAATCAGATCTATATCCTACCTGAAGATAGATAAAAGACAACCTTCAGCACTCCTTGAGGCACATTCATGTATGCGAAAATTCCCTTTGGATTGATGAACGTAGGAGAAACCTTCCAACGAGCCATGGACATCGCCTTCATTGGATAAAGAGACAAATTTATGGTCATCTATCTAGATGACATAAATTTATTATCCAAATATGATAAATAACATGGTCAACATCTGAGAAAGGTGTTCTCAAAATGTAGAAGGTTTGGTCTCTCCCTAAATCCCAAGAAATCTTTATTTGCCATGCAGAAAGGAAAATTGTTGGGACACATTCTATCAGCTGAGGAAAAATCAATTTTCTTAGAAGGTTTGTTTCAAATTTTGTTGAATTGGTGAAGCATATACCATCCATTATTAGGAAGGGTAATAAAGTTAAATGAACTGTCCAATCCAAAGAATCCTTCAACCAAATAAAAGAGGCATTGATTGAAGTACTTGTGCTAGTCAGTCCTGATTATTCCAAGGATTTTCTTATTTTTTCCTTTGCCTCATTTGATACAGTGGTTGTTGTTTTACTAAAAAAGAAAAATGCAGAGATGGAGCAACCTATTTCCTTTTTCAGTAGAACATTAAGAGACACAGAGGTCATATATGACATCATGGAGAAGCAGGCCTATGCCCTTGTGAAAGATCTTAAATCTTTCAAAGTCTATGTTATGCATTCAAAAATCATTTCATATGTTCGTTCAACTTCTGTGAAGGACATTCTCATTCATCCTGACATAGTTGGGAGAAGGAGCAAGTGGATTTCCATAATCCTTGAATTTGATTTGGAAATAAAACCTACCAAGCTAATTAAAGGCCAGGGTTTAGCCAAGTTGTTGGTTGAATCTAATTGCAAATCTTTGGAGGTTAACTTCATCAACACCCTCTTAGAAAATCAGTAGGATAAAGTGTCTGATAAAGGCCCTCAAGAAAGTCCTCCATTGGAAGAATGTGGTTGGTACAAAGATATTATGTATTTTCTGCAAATGTTGTGACCTCCAGATGGGATGGGGAAGAGCAAGGCAAGAGATTTAAAGCTCAAAGCGATTAGATATTGACTTATTGACCAGGTTTTTTATTGGAAAGACCCTCTAGGAGTACTGTTGAGATGTTTATACCCACAGGAGGATCAAAGGATTATGTTTGATTTTCATGATAGCCTATGTGGGGGACATCACTTCTGGAGAATAATAGCCTACAAAATTCTCAGGGTTGGGTACTTCTAGCCTACTCTGTTCACTGATGTCTATGAGAAAATCAGGGCTTGCATCAAATGTCAAAAATTCTCTAGGAAGAAGAAACTCAAGTCTCTTCCATTGAAGCCTATGGAAACTACATGACCCTTTCAGCAGTGGGGCCTAGACTTTATTGGGGATATTCATCCTCCTTCGAGTGGTCAGCATAGATGGATCTTGAATTCCACCAATTACTTCACCAAATGGATAGAAGTTATCCCCACAAGGAGTGCTTCTCACAAAGTAATCATTGGTTTTCTTGAAGATATTATAGCAAGGTTTGGTTTTCTGAAAAGGATTTTCACCTATAATGTTGTATCCTTCAAGGCCAAGCCATTCATCCAGTTTTGTGAGTAGTTTGGAATTTCATTGTTCACTCAACTCCCTACTATCCCCAAGGGAATGGACAGGAAGAATCCTCTAACAAGATCCTTATAAACATTATCAAAATGTTGTTAGATGACAACAAAAAAGAATGGGATTCAAAGCTCAATTTTTCTCCATGGGCTAATAGAGTAACAACAAAGAGGTCTCTTGGCGCCTCTCCTTTTCAGCTTGTGTATGGAGTTGAGGCCATCTTTCCTTCTCAGCTCATCTTGTTGGTGCCAAAATTCTTCCAAGATTACCAAGGATAACCTGATGACATGGTCAGGTGAATATTACAACTGACATAAGTGCAGGAAACTAGAGAAAATTTATTGGATAGGGCACATGACCATCAATATAAGATCAGGCAATCATTTGACAAGAAGAGCAGAGAAAAATATTTCCAGTTGGGAGATATAATATTCAAATTGGATGCACCGAGACAGGACAAGGGAAAGCATGGTAAATTTGAATCCCTTTGGATTGGACCCTTCAAAATTTCTAAGACACTTTCAAATAATACTTACAAGTTGCATAATTTGGAGGGTAACACAGTTTTTTGTGGCCCTATAGATGGGAACTTCCTAAAAACGTTTTTTGTTTAAAGCCGCAGTTGGATTCCTACCATTGTAAATAACATTCTTGTTTTATGTTTATTTTGTTTTTAATAGGAGACTCCTTAACCCAAAGCTAAGGAACTTGAACTACTTGTTCTTGGCAACTCCCGGGGATCATGCCATCCCCTGTGGAGCCAAATGTTATCACATAAACTCGTCAAATACTTAGGGGTTTGTGGTTTCTACCTAAGTCTATATTATTACCTATCTCTCCTCCTTTTGTAGACCCAATCGTAAGGTTTTTCCTTTTGGATTATAGTTTTCTTCTTTTGTCTGCCTCAGAGGTGTCTGCACTAAGCATTTCTATTTTCTCTGAGGTCGATTTCTTCTCTCTCCTTGTGACTATCATTGATCCTTTTTCATTCCCTAGACCTTAGCCAGTCATCCAAGTATTTGGTTACAAAGGCCACATCCATAAGCACAAGTGCAAAACTTATATCTATATGATATGGAATCAAATAAAGAGAGAGAGAAAGATCAACTTTCAATGGCGGAGATCCACCAGGCAGACCGGATCGACAACCATCGGGCGATTAGGATCATAGAGTTACATGAAGTATAACATTAGATAGAGTTCTGAAATTGTAAGGCCATCCTATCCATTGATCCTGGGAAGGAAACACAACACAATATTAGCATTTAGCTGACTCGCATAATGGAGAGGTCAAAGGGAATATTCATGAGGAATCATGAAACATAAAGTCGTGAAATAATATGCATCATCTATTTCAAAAGGACACATGGTTCAGGATCATCATGGGAAAAGTATTTTCAAGAAGGATGAGGTGAGAAGTGTCGATGGTTCGAGGTCTCGAAATGGAGAAATGATATGGGTCATATGATGCAAAGAGATGCGTGTCACCTGATCTGAGGGATCGCAATTTCATGACTCAGATTTTTGAGCATGGAGTACAACATGAGTTCGTGAAACATGAAATCATGATGCACTTGGGAGTTGGGCCCATGATCATAGCTTGTGGTCATATGCAAGCAGGGCCATAAACAAAGGGAATGTTCCTGTCGAGCAACGGGCGACTGATAATGTTTAAGGAAATGATTGTGGCTATCAAATCCAAAGTAAATCGGACCGTCTATCTAGATGGGTCGTTTCGCGGGATCGAGCATCAAGATATTTGAAATAAAGGGGAGTGAAGACTCCCGAAATGCGAGATCCTGAAATTTCATATGGGATATGCGTAATGTTGTTGGCCCTTGACCAAGTTTTGGGAGATTCTTGGTCATGATGACCTATTTTCGACTTCAATAGCTCGTCGAAGGAGAAGCACAAGACGAAGGGGAGATCATGGGATCTCGATTCCTTTTTGGGTCCTTTATGGGTTTTTGGATTATGTAACGAGATTGGGATGTCGTCCCATGGGTTTACCCATGCTTAAGCCTATTTTGTAATATATAAATAGATGTTTAGGCAATGTAAGGAGAGGCATATATGTGATGTTAGGCCACTAGTTATATGTGAATGTATGTTAAGTGCAAGTAGAGTCTGTAAGTGCTTTGTGCATGACTGTAAGAGACTTGCAGAGCTAAGTGCAAGTGGTTGTAACAGATAGTGGAAGGCTTTGTACTGTAACACAAGGAAGAAGGATCTAGCGAGTTGCGCAGATCTTCTATCCTATGCAGAGAAGGGTTTGGAGGCTCTGTGCATGTAACCCATTGAGAAGCTAATAAAGAAGAAGAGTTGTTGGATGTAGCCCCAGTGTCGGGGTGAACCACGTAAATATTGTGTTACTCTACTCTGTGTGATGTTCTAATGCGTTTATATGTTATTTGCTAAGTGATTTCAGATGATTAGATAAATCTACTTATGCTTAGTGCTAATGATATGTGAGAATGTTAGATCTAATCTTTATGAATATGTTTAGTGCTTTATCTAATAGATCTTATCTATTTACCTATGCTAAGTGCTTAAATACATTAGATCAATGTGAATGTTGCGAAGGTCTATTTTATCAGTGAAGTAGATATTGATTACATATTGAGGAACTGACAGTGATAAGTTCTCTATTAATTATCATAATCATAGATCTATTTCCTAGCTAAGGTTCTAGACACCTGAGTCTCACAACCACCCCTGCCTCTACCTAGGGTGAGACTTCATCTGCTTCGCAGGTGTTGCCGAAAGGGTTGGTAGTTAGGGTTTTGTTGGTGCGCTATTGTAGTGTTGAACCTTGGGTCTTCCCCTATGCAAAAAATGGTTCCATTGCTGGGACTTGAAACTATGATTATTAGGAACTGAGAAAGAAGAATCTTTGTGTAATGATTTGTCCTAATGTTTTGAAAGATCTGTGCATAGATCTTATTCCCTAGTGAATAGTATTTTACTCAACCTATGAAGATTTGTGCTAAGAGGAAGGTCAAATATGAAGAAAAGAAGTAAGATATGTAAGCTCTACGCTCTGATAAAGGTAATAATAGTAGGAAAATTCTAGATTTGAAAGCTTTGTACTTTGTAAAAGTAAGATAAGTGGAAATTTTTGTTTCTAAAGTATGGACTTAGGTATGTTTGATAGGTTCTGTCTTAGCTTGAAAACTTGGGCACTAATAGATGAAATAAGGCTTGATATGAGTAGTTCTGACAAGAATAGTGAAAGATATGTTATACCTATGCATAGAAAGAATGTTTGGACTAACAAGTGGATGGAGGATCCTAGAAATAATTTGTTGTAGCTTATCTTCTATGATAATTAGCATGAAGTACAGGAGAAGTTGGGGATCATTTAAAATAAAGAGAGGATTAACCCTCTGTTACAGCTATAGAAGACAAGGACATATTGCTAAGGAATGCCCTGGAAGAAGACCTGGCTGTCTTTGTTGCAAAGCTATGGACCATGAAGTGTTGGATTGCCTTAGAATGATTGCTAAGCCTGAAGGAATGAATCTGAACCAACAAAACCCTAAGGAAAATCCAGAAACAACAGAATCCCATAAAGAATCAGATAAAGTATTGTTACAAATGAAAGAAACCATGAATGACCACCAACATGTTAGATTATAAGATATCTTCAAAGAAAAAGAATGCATCGATGCAAGAATAAGAGACTTCAACATTGACTGTGTTATGGATGAAGAGACACCAGTGAATATCATGATAGAGAGAACTTGGGAAGCTATAGGGAGGCTTGCTATGATTCCTTCATTAGGAGGAGTAGGATTATTTAGAGGAAAATTGGTAAACCTGTATGGAAAGCTCACTCAAATATCTATGAATGCCAATGGAACTTCGACAGAAGAAGATTTTGAGATTATTAAATTTATTGAAGACAACGCCCCATTTACCATGTTACTAGGTAAACTTTGAATTGATAGAGATCAAGCCAGACAAAAGGAAGAAGAAAAAGTTCTGGAGCAGAAGAAACAAGAGTTAAAATATTTCGTGACTAGAAGGATCGCACACTTGATTGAAGAATAGGAGAACAGATCGAAGCTATTTAACACTAGAGACCCAGATGTCGAATCTGTAAGAACATTAGAAGACCCATAGGAGAATGAAGTACCTATCCCATATAAGAAGAGGTACTACAACTGAATCCTAGGAAAGAATCTCAACAACGTCCAGTGACTATGTCAAATGAAGATAGGAATCATAATGGAAAAAGACATACCGAGACAAATCTCACTGGAAAGAAGGCTAGAAAGCTAAGTAAGAAGAGGGCCAAGATTGAAAAGTTACAGAAATTTCCAGAGGGAAATTCGCAAGAGGGAAATTTGCAAAATTGGGACTTTGTCGGGATATCAAAATAGCAACACATGGCACTTCGCCATGGCGAAGAAATATAGTTGTTAGGGACATTATAACCATTTGACTCTTGCCCCAAACGGGTAAAAAGGAATTCAAGGCTCGAAACTAGACCATTGGACCACACCATAACAGACCAAAAAGAGTTAATGAGGCTTCATACCTATTACAAGCAAACCATTGCCAAGTTACTTATTTATCCCGTAGCGCCACGCACCGAGAACAATTTTACTAACCAAGAGTTTGAGCCCGCAGACTAAGTGAATTGTATAAAGTGATCATTGCACTCTTACTTTTTATTCTACTACAGTGTCTAAGTTAATTTGACCCCGATCTAATTAATCCTGAGTGCATATGTCTGATGAACTCAACGTAGGCGAAGAATTAGTGAAATAAGTACTCCTTTACCTGATGACTGAAAGTGTCATGTTGGAGAGAGGATTATCCACAGGTGTACAAGCATCATCCATGAGAGGACTGCCAACTTCTCCATTAACTGTTTGAGCCGGACCATCCCAGCCATCAGATGAGAAGAGAACTAAGCACAGGGATGATCTTGTGAATGCTAAGTTGATTCTGAGCATATTACCCACCTATCTACCACCTCTTAGTGGCGCAATAAATCAAGACAGTGTGCCCAAATACTTTGAGTGCACCTTGATCACTATGTACCTCCTAAAAAGGATATGTGTAGTTTGTGCAGACCAAGAAAAGATTCTAGCATTGAAGTTTAGCAACTTCAACCTCGGTGATAGGAAGGTATATGAAATGATCGCCCCACATACATACATGCCCATAAAAAAGGGAAAGAATTCGAAGATCGTCCCTCATTCATGAACTATGAACCTCACGTAGTCTACACTGCTCATTGTCATGAAGAATCCTCATTTTGGGAGACACTAAGAGTTGAATGCATGTGTCAGGATGTTGTTGTCCTGTTACCATGGTAGATACTTGTGGTTAAATTGTCGTATCATAGTGGATCTGATGTTGATCAATCGGATCAAAGGGATAAGTATGCAAGGCCCTGACCCACAGGATTTCTATCCCAAAAAAACCATGGATCGTGCTACAGCTCAAATGATCAAAGACACCTATGGCGATGTCGAGAAGGGAACGCGAGGCTACAAGGTAGCTTCTATCCAGAGCGGCATAGTGCACCTCGCCTGTCAATTGATCGTAGGAAAGTTAGTACGAAAGAACTGACCCACCCAAGTCATCGGTTTTGTAGTTGACCTCACAAGGAAGTGCGCAGAGGGCCTAAAAATGAATTGGGTGCAGTACCTGGTGAACCAATTAGAACTTGACTGCAGAGAAGCCCAGGATCAAGTGTTCAAATTTTATTTCAGCTAGCTATTGATCCTGATTGCTTTCATTGCCTGGGAGATGCCGGAAGGTGTGACCTTCCAGGACATCGAGCCCTTTGAACCTTTGGCCATGAATTTTAGTAGATTGTGGTATTCCAGTGACATGAATAAGAAATGGTAGTCAAATTTCATGTTCCACACATACTAAAACCAGTTGAAGGTAGCCATATAGTCTGTGCCTCACATAAATCTGAATAATTTGCACAACTTTCGACCTTTGATAAATTTCAACGCTGATAGGAATTTAATTTATATCACAGCGCACATCGATGGAAATACGCAACAGCTACAGTACTACTACAAGATGACAGAGGAGTACTTGGAGGAGATCACCAAGGAATGTTTGGCAGACCTCCTTATTCCAACAGACCCTGTGGAGATATCCAACATAGACAGCCCAGAAACTATGCCGGATACACCTGGACCTAGCAAGATAAAGAAGACTAAAGAGCTCCAGGATTTAGACAGTACATCTTTGAAGACTCCTTCCATCTCATTGGAGCAAGGGGGTGATGGAGAAGACATAGATGGCATAGAAGCTGAGAAAAATAAAGGCGAGGTAACAATGCCTAGAGACGAGGAGGACCCCTCAAAGAAAAGGAAGGTTTCCCCTCCGAAGCCTTCTTCTCAGAATAATTCGAAAGAAACAATGACCAAGTTGTATATTATCCTCACCCCAGATGACTTTGATTTCATCGTAGCATCCCTGAATGATGATTTGCTAGAGATAGCAGAAAATCAAGAGGCTAAGAAAGAGGAGATGTACAATCGAATTGAGGTTGAACTTCAAGGGGTGCAGCAAGCACTACAGTCTATCCACATAGTTTCAACTATGCCTCTGCCACTAGGAACACCATAACTGGGAGATGAGCCAGCTCAACTCCACTAAATAGTTGATACAGTCGAAGCTCTCCTTCAACGAGCGCAAAAGGAAACAATGCAAGCCAGCTAGGCTTTAGCACAAGTATAGTAAGTCCTTCTAGAGAAACACAGTACTATAGAATGGGAAAATATTTCTCTCCAAGCAAAGTGGGATGAAGAAAAAGAACAACTGTAACAAAGAAAGGAATAATTTCTCACAAAGAAACTCGAAGTAAAGGAAATGGTCAATAGAGCACTTCGCTCTATGACAGTTGTAGAAGTAAAGACCGAAGAGCGAGTTCCATAGAAGGTGGTGCAACTTGAAGAAGTGATCCAACAAATACAACAATGCATCGCCGATTTGGAACTATGCACTGTGCCCAAAACCCCACAAGACGTAAGGGACCTAAGAGAAGAAACTACCTGCATCGTAGTTGACAGACTAAAAGGTCTTGCCTTGGAATGAAAACAACTGAGTAACCACAATGCCCAAACATATGAGAACCTCATCGAGAATTTAGAATTGCAGGCACTGGAGTCACAACTCCAGGAAGCGAAGTAGCACACAGACACACTACAGGCGCAGATCTAGAAATAATGAAGCGGTCTCAAGAGTAGCGCACTGCCCAAAAACAGATCTATATGATTCAAAGAAAATTTATGGAAGTCACTCAACGGTGCCAATAAGTACAAGATAAGGTGTGTTAATTGTTCATAGATGTCGAGAGCCAAGGAGTAGAGATAGAAAAGGTTGTCACCACAGGAGAACAATGCCTATAAGGGCCAATGAATGGCATAGTAATCCAGGAGTTCACCGATCAAGAGGTTGTAGCACAGCAGCAGGTCGAAGCAGCTTGAGGCATTTGAGGTAGAACTAGTCAGACCATAATGACTCGGGACAAGTCACAGGTGAGTGTTGGGGGGCTGTTGGCCCTTGACCAAGTTTTGGGAGATTCTTGGTCATGATGACCTATTTTGGACTTCGACAGCCTGTCGAAGGAGGAGCACAAGACGAAGTAGAGATCACAGGATATTGGCCCATTTTTGGGTCCTTTTTGAGTTTTTGGATTATGTAATGGGATTGGGATGTCGGCCCATGGGTTTACCCATGCTTAGGCATATTTTGTAATATATAAATAGATGTCTAGGAAATGTAAGGAGAGGCATCTATGTGATGTTAGGCTACTAGTCATATGTGAATGTATGCTAAGTGCAATTAGAGTTTGTGAGTGATTTGTGCATGAATGTAAGAGACTTATAGAGATAAGTGCAAGTGGTTGTAATAGACGATGGAAGGCTTTGTGCTGTAACACAAGGAATAAGGATCTAGTGAGCTACGTAGATATTCTATCCTATGCGGAGAAGGGTTCGAAGGCTCTTTGCATGTAACCTATTGAGAAGCTAATAAATAAGAAGATTTGGTGGAAGTAGCCCTAGGGTGGGGGTGAACCACATAAATACTGTGTTACTCTGATCTGTGTGATGTTCTGATGTGTTTATATGTTATTTTCTAAGTTCTTTGAGATGATTAGATAAATCTGCTTATGCTTAGTTCTATGATATGTGAGAATG
Source organism: Picea engelmannii (assembly GCA_009831015.1). NCBI lineage: Eukaryota > Viridiplantae > Streptophyta > Pinopsida > Pinales > Pinaceae > Picea > Picea engelmannii. The sequence goes on from ML784667.1 coordinate 804,666, forward strand.
TTAGATCTGATATGTATGAATATATTTAGTGCTTTATCTACTAGATCTGATCTATTTACCTATGCTAAGTGCTTAAATACATTAGATCAGTGTGAATGTGACGAATCTCTGTTTTATTAGAGATGTAGATATTGATTTCATATTAAGGAACTCACAGTGATAAGTGCTCTATTAAGTATCATAATCACAGATCTATGTCCCAGTTAAGGTTGCATACACCTGAGTCTCGCAACCACCCCTGCCTCTACCTTTGGTGAGACTTCATCTGCTTCGTAGGTGTTTTCGAAAGGGTTGGTAGTTAGGTTTTTGTTGGTGCATTGTTGTAGCATTGAACCTTGGGTCTACCCCTGTGCCAACAAAGGTCATGGTTTGAGGTCATGTGGAGCAATGGATAAGAGTTGTGTCAAGGGCCAAAATCACTCATATTGGTCTTAGCAGATGATCTGCATGGTTTCAAGATGCCGAGATCAATTGGAAGGAGTCATGGGTGTCACCTGGAACATTCATGGGTGCCATACCTTGCCCTGATTCCAATAAAAGTAGTTAATGAAAATGGGGAAGGTGGTTGAAACCATATTTCACCACATAAATAGAAAGCAGCTGGAAATACTAAAACAACTGAGATGGGGGGTGAATCAATTGTTTATGAGCTTAAACAATTTTATACCTTTTAAATATTATTAATCTTCCTTCAAGTGATCATCAACAATATACAACATATGGACAGTAAAAGTAAAGACCATCAGTCACACATAAAATACACCCAGAGACATATTTTCAGGAGGAAACCCATAAAGGGAGAAAACCTCTTCTTCTTTGAAATGATAGGCAGTCTTTTTCAGTTCTGTACATCATTTACAATTGAGCACCAACTCAATGTCAGGCTGCTACCTCTGTTTTACAAGCTACAACTTGTTTGAGAGCACCAACTCTCTAGTTTCTCTCGCACCCACTAGAAGGAAGCACCAACTCCCTGAATATTCCAGCACCAACTTCCTGAATGTTCCAGCACAAACTGGATGGAAGCACCAACTTCCAGTTACACAGGCTCCAACCTGCATAACAGAGAACACTAGTTCTCCCTTGCACCTCCCTGCCACCCTGGTTTCTCTGGATGCAACCATATGGAAGCTACAACTTCTTGTGTTCAAGCTCCCACTTGAACCTCTGAGGACAATAGTCCTCCCGAGCACCTCCCAACCTCCCTAGAATATAAATGGCTAAATAAACATTCAACTTTACAGATAAATCAGGTCTTACCAATCTTTCTTTGTTCTGTAAATCTGGTCTTCTACACACTGTTCTGCAGCTCTACTCTTCCTCTGTATGTTCAGCAGGTATGCTCTGCATCAACTCGTGCTCTCATTCTACTCTTCTTCAACTCTCTATTATTATGCTCTGCATTTCATCTCACCCTTCACATATGCTCAATCTCCTCCTGCGCATCCTCTTCGTTTCTATTCTTACAGTTTCATTCTTTTTCACTTCCAGAACGACCACCCTGACACAGTCTATTTCATCTTCTTTTATACACACCAACAGGATGGTTTAACTTCCCAACTCCTTAGCCAAAATGTCGACAACTGTCTAAGCAACTGAAATGCCAACTGAAACGCTAACTGATTTGTAATCATGAGTCCGTTTTGCTAACAGATTCCAAACTCAAGAGTTAATCTGTGAGAAAGAACAGTAACCCTCCGATCTTGTTCAAATTCACCTGCACTGTTGGATTGATTCCATGGGATATTGCATTCATTTCGGCATTTTGGCATTCGACAATTCTGTGCTGAGTGTCTCGAAACTTCATTTTACGATCTCTGAAGTTCCGATACAGAGCTTTTCTACACTAGCTCCTTCCCCCACGTGACCACATGCGGTGACCACAAGTTGTGCTAAAAGTCACTGCAAACTCATGATATTCATAGACCCTGATCGACGGTCCATGATCTCGATGAGTCAACGGTCCAGATATTTTCAAGGTCTCTCATCTTGTTGTTCCTTAGTTTGAGGTTCTCATCACTCCAAGTTGCGATAGGCGAAGCTCTGAGATGGAGCTCAAATCAACGATCGACGTTCTTGGTGATCTGATGGTTCTGATCTTTTCACGATCTTGCATCTCGTTGTTCCTTAGATGGATGTTATCGTCACTCCAAGTCATGATAGGCGAAGCTTTGAGATGGAGCTGGATCAACGGTCGAGAATCTTGGTGTATTGACAGTCCATATCTCTTCGTGAATCCGCATCTCACAGTTCCTGTGATGAAGGGTCTCATCACTCCAAGTCATGATAGCTGAGACTCCAATATGGAGTCGGATCAACGGTCAAGATCAAACCTTGATCTGACAGCTAAGATCTTTTCGTGAATTCGCATATTGCGAGTTTGAGCCTCTTTCCTTTGAATTTCCTGACCCGCGAAACTCTGAAATGGAGTCTTTGTGGAGCTCTGATCTTTTTCCACACGTCCTCTTGATCCAACGGACCACGACTGTCATATATGCCTTGCAGCTTCACCATATCTAATGGATATTGGTCCTTCGTACTTCCCCCATATCCTATGGCCCATATCTTCTCACGATTTTTCCACTTCTCCGTGTGAGTTCTCGACACCTTCAAGTCCCAATCTACAAAACTCCAATAAGGAGTTAAATCAACGGTCCAGATTTATTCTCGATTCAATGGCTGCGATTGAATCGCGATATCGCATATCGTGAAATGGGGGTTCCTGATGTCAATAATTTTTGTCATGTCCAACTCTTGATCCCCGATGCCTCTCCATTGACTGGAATCAACAGTCCAGATCAAAGCTTGATCTGATGGCTCAGATTGCATCGTGATTTCTCAAATCGTGATTACACCCACTTCTCCTTGTATTTTAAAGAGCGTTCAGTCTATCCTTGATCCAACGATGGCCGGACCCTGCGCTCGGATCTGATGACTGAGATCTGTCTCCCTCTTCAACGATCAGAGATTCTTCTTCAACCTTTCACTCATTCGCTGCCTTCGATCATTCACTACTTTTGATCATTCACCTCTCTGAACTTGTCTTCTGTTTTCCTGTCATCTTCACTATTGCCATCAATGACAAGAATTCGTTGTTGTTAACTTTCTGTTAAATATTTTCCAACAATCTCCCCCTTTGGCATTGATGGTAATACAAGAACCCACATGCATTCGGATCTCCTCTTCCTCTCCCAAACTCATCTCCTCTTCCTCTCCCAAACTCTTTTCTCCCCCTTTGACATCAATGTCAAAGAAGTAATATTCTTCCCTTGATCTGTTGCAAAACATACTCCGCCTATCAACTATAAGCATCTTGGAAATACACCAGATATTCAATAAGTACTCCCCCTAACCAGGTGCATATATTAGACACAAGAGATTATAACCCCTAATTTTTTATGAAGATGTCCAAAAGGGGTCGCTGCTAATGGTTTAGTAAAGATATCAACAATATGTTCTGTAGAAGGTATATAATTCAGTTGAACAATCTTGTTTGTAACTTGTTCTCTGAGAAAATGGTACTTAATTGGAATATGCTTAGTCTTGGAATGAAGAAAAAGATTCTTGGAGACACTAATGGCACTGGTGTTATCACAGTGAATTGGAATGGGATTAGTGTAGTTTATCTTCAGATTTGCAAGAGTTTGTATCATCCATAAGATTTGTGTGCAACAAGTAGTAGCAGCAATGTATTCTGCCTCTGTAGTGTATAATGAAATAGATCCTTGCTTCTTACTAAGCCATGCAACTAATGAGTCACCCAGAAAAAATGCTCCTCCACTGGTGCTTTTTCTCTCATCAACACATTTTTCCCAGTCGACATCTGAATAAGCAATTAACTGGAAATTCTGATTTCTAGGGTACCACAGTCCATATGTCATTGTTCCCTTCAGATATTTGAATATTCTTTTAATAGCTACCAAGTGACTTTGTTTAGGAGCAGACTGAAAACGACCTACCATTCCAACAGCTTGCATTATATCAGGACGAGATGTTGTGATGTACAAAAGACTGCCTATCATAGAGCGATATGTTCTTTGATCAACATCAGGTGAGATATCATATTTACTCAGCTTGCAACCAACCACCATAGGTGTGGTAACTGTAGAGGAATCTTCCATCTGAAATTTCTTCAACATCTCTTTCAAATATTTTTCTTGAGAAATGAAAATTCCTGCAGAGCTTTGTTTTACTTGTAAGCCAAGAAAATATGACAGTTCTCCTATCATGGACATTTCAAAT
>ML784667.1:821671-837021 GCA_009831015.1 Picea engelmannii
ATCATACACTGTGGATCCATGCAATCATAATGTAGCACAGCCACCTGAATACACTGTGGATCTGTGCGATAAATAATCGAGATGACATAGCCACGAAACATACACAGTGGATCTATGTGTCACAAAAATATACATACTCCATCACAACCTGGACTATGAAGACAACATCCAGGGTCTTCAATATCATTACCCAACAGTACAAATCTGACCATGTGATTACATGTGTCGAAGTCGAACATGGTAGAAACCACTTGATTACCGGTCATTGATGTATACCGTTAACAAGTGCGAGGGAAATCACCATTAATGTCAATGACTCCCAAGGTACTATAGTACAATCCATCGACTGTGAATAAATGAGTTGATCTCGAACACCCGACATAATCTCTTGATCATGGGTCACTGACGTCAACCCACTGTCGAAAGTGAGAAACTTGCCATTGAGGCATGAAAGCTTCAAGGTACTAAATGATTTCTAAGTTTTGACTCTGGATAACGTGCTGAAGTCGACGGAACAAAACTCGTCACAGGAGGGCCTTGATGTATCCCCCATCAGTGACACGAAATGAGTAACATAGTTTGATGGTGAAACAGAGTATGTAGGAATAGGACTTTGGACACAGAGAAGGCCGACACAAAGTGAAAGGATAACTGCAGATGGCCGACTCAATAGAGGATTCAAATGGACAGCTCTTGAACATATGGACGACATGACCAATGATTTGGCAGTATTCACTCAAAAATGACACATGGAAAGACCTTGTAATCAAATCGAATGAGAGACAAATGGATTTTCCAAACCAACTTCGGATGATGAATAGGGGGTTTCATGTTCAAGAGCGACACTTACTGCCAATTAACTCAAAGACGAAACATATCCCTTTCCCAAATTTTTCCCCCACCATTTCTGGCAAGTACCTCTTTATTTTTATGCAAGCTTGAAGAGGATCCCATATGCTTGTTGATATAATCTCATCCTTCGGACAAGTCCCTCGGAGTATTTTTAACGAACCCTAAGAAGGAGTGGCTCGATCCCATCACGGGTCTATCAATGTTTGTTTAACGAGTCCAGAGATAGAAAACCTGATTTTTTTTCAAGATTATAGAGTTTGGAAAAACACTTAAAAAGAGAACTTTCTCAGTGCCTTTTTCGTACAATAGTCCAATGAGACCGAAAAAGGGTTAAACTATCGCTCGGAGGACGCATAAGTTCAAATACTTTAACGAGTGTGAAAATAGCAAGGTCGCTCGACAATCTTTTCATGTTTAGGGAGTCGTGAAAAGGGCTTAAAGTCAACTCTAGGGGGGTTCCTTTTTCATGTAACCACATCGAGCCTGGAAAAGAGATAAAACAACGCTCGATCACGTTCTAAGTTTTTCACAAGTGCTAGAACGGATAAAAGGCACTTGAGGTTTTTAGATCAAAACCATAGAAAACCAAATAAACACACCGTAGTTCAAAAGTTTTTGGTCCATAATCATCTCATTAGGTGCCAGTAAGTCATTTTACTCACTTTCATATTAGTAATTAGGGTAAAACAACGAATAAATATGAAAAAACCCATTTTCACTATGGTAAAAAGTAAATAAAACAATTTTACAACTCATTTTTACCATATGTTTTATCCATTCACCATTTTAGTGCAAAAATTTCCATTTTACCTCCAAACTTCACCGTCAATTTCTGGGAGCTTTGGGGCATCATTTCACGAACCATCTGGATCAAACTGGTAAGTGCTCAATTCCCTAGCCTTTCATGGTTTTATTTCATGATTTCATTGGTTAAAATTTAAGTTTTAAGCTTGGTATTAAAACCCTATGCGTGAATGAAGATTCTCGCAGGCACCCATACAGGGCCTGCGACAAGTCTTCATTCTCGCAGGTGAGATTGAGCTACAGTGCAAGAATTTTTCACTGTGCTCAAAACCCACATGCGAACAATGCAGAGGTCAAAAATTCATATAACGTTTAGTCAATAAAACCATTTTTTCTCATGTTTAGATCACTGACTATCTTCATATGATTTCCATGCAGGTTAATAGTCACATAATGGTGCTCGAATGGAGAGAAAGGGAACATGAGGATGATAATGCCACCGCCGAAAATCACCCTCCAACCATTGCCGCTTTAAGAAATTTTGGTCTCTTAAAGTATTTCCGGATACTGGGCATGAGATCCCAAGTCTGTTTGTTGGAACATTTAGTCCGGATGTGGGATCCGGATCAGCAGGTTTTTAACGTCGGTGCCCATACATTGACAATTGATATTGAGGATATCTATTTCCTGACTGGGTTGTCACGACGGGGTTCTCATGTCAGTTTGACCGGTAGTCGCAGAGGCGGTATGAAAATGAGTGAGTATTGTTGAGAGTATTGCGTACCAGAGGCAGAAAGACAAAAGGGAAAGGTGGCCATTTGGGGAGTGACTGATATCACTCTCCGTACCGTTCTCTTTACTATAGCTTGAATGGTAGGCAGTGTTGCCCCGCACATGTCTCTACAGAGCTACTTTCAGTATGCCCTCGAGTGTCTTGAGCCCCGGGTTTTCAACTGGGCTGATGCAGTGCTACGCAATCTCAAGAAACAACTGACAAAAAGAAGGCGTGGAGATCTCAAGCAATTTGGTTATGGATCATTGTTAGTATCCTTCTTTTGTGAGAGGGTCCCAGTGTACAGACTTCAGGCAGATTGGCATTTCTTGGGTCCCAGAGATCCACGGATGCTACGATGGTGCCAGCTCATGGCTAGGCATGTGGCAGGACCTATCGTCAGATATGACGATCGTTTCTTCGATTGGCTCCAAGGCCAAGTTGTGATGATAGAGGATTATGCATATGCTGGCTTGGACTTTCGAGGTGATCTTGACCTTGTCCTCCCTGAAGATGCATAGTGGGGAAATATTGGTAAGAAGTACACCAACTTTTTAAATTTTAGATGTTTTGTATTTTCATCATATTAAATGTTTTTGGTTTTTTAATTTTAGCCGAAGACTAACACCAAATTGTATTGATAACATAGATGTTGGGGCATACATACCAGCTGGTAGTTCTCCTGTTCAGTGGCGAAGAGAAGCAGTAGTTCCAGTCCCCCAGTATGCCGAGGACTACCTTACAGTGGAGCAGAACTTAGAGGGATTGATGCATGATGTTCCGGATATGCCTCTGGAGGAGATCTCACGACGTGATCGGCATCATACCATGGGAGTCTCTGCCTCTATGGGTCGTTTACTCCGCAGAGTAGCCAGGACTTTAGCATGCTATCGTGAACATCATTGATGTCATGATATCGTTATGTAGAAGCCATGAGATTCCATTTTGATATTTTGGTCTTCGGACTCATTTTGTAAACACAGACTTTGATCGTTATATATATATACATGGTTCCTACCGGATTACTTTACATTTGTATACATTTCAACGTGTTTAATTTATAAGTGATTTAAATGCCTGTCCAATACATAATTAGCTAACGCATCTGTCAATGTATTAATACTTCTCGGAATGTGTTGATATTCTATATGATCTAAATGTCTTTCCAAGAGGTGAATCCGCAAATATACTCTTAATAATGTAGGACTTCAAATAGAATAGACATTACTTAGCTATAGCACCACTAGCTGCGAGTCAAGTCGCACAACCAAACGACGAATTCCAAGAGAGATAGCATCAACCAATAACTCAATCACGGCGCTATACTCTGCGATGTTGTTGGTTGCCCGCCCAAGACATACACCTCGTAAAGATATAAGCTCATTTTTTGGGGCATAGATAGCCCAGGCAACAGAAGCTAGGTTCCGAGTACTATGGCTAGCACCGTCGGCGAAGCCAAAATAAGGTAGCGAATACTCCGACATCTGACAATCAAACACCACGTAATCGTAAGGGTAGAGACCAAATAAAGTCAAACTCAAAGCTAAAAGTAATCACACACACTCAATATGATACATAAAAATACAAGTACTTCATGCACTAATGACTCATGCATAGTACTTCTTTAAGTACAACCCATTTCTGGGTTCTCTTAAAGGTACCCCATCATAATCCACTAGCTCATATGCCCCCTTTGCCAAAACTTTGCTAACAATGTAAGGCCCACACCACATTGGTTTGAATTTCCCAGCTCCTAAGACATCTTTATCTTGTTCATATAGAAGAACAAGATCTCCTTCAGAGAAGACACGAGGTTTGACATGCTTGTCATATTGTGCCTTAACACATTTCTTCTGGGCTTATAAAACAAGAGTAGCATCGCGGCGAGTCTCGTCTAGTCGCATTAGATACAACAGACGTTCCTCTTTGGCAGAAGTATTTGGTAAAAGTTCTACAACTAGTTTCAAAGATGGAATCTCACATTCTATCGGTAGAATGGCTTCCATGCCATAAACTAATCGAAAAGGCGTGAATCATGTGGTAGACTTAACAGACGTCCGATATGCCCATAATGCCGAAAATAACATTGTGTGCCAGCTGGTTTTATGGATTCCTATCATCCGTCGAATCATAGTGATGAGAACCTTATTGATGGCTTCGACCTGGCCATTGGCCTGTGGATAATAGGGTGTTGAGCTATCATGACGAAGGCCCAATTTCTCCATAAGTTCGGACATCATATTATTTCTAAAATGAATACCGTGATCGGTAATGATAGTCTGAGGAACACCAAAACGAGTAACGACATGTTTGAAAAGGAAAAGTTTTGTAGTCTTCCCAGTATTATTGAATGTCGGCATTGCCTCGACCCACTTAGTAAAATAATCAACATCAACGATAATGTAACCATGCCCCCCGACCGAGTGAGGGTGACATGTCATAAAATCAATGCCCCATTTAGCGAACGGACCTACGGAGACTACAGGATGAAGTGGAGCAGGATGCAACCGAATCTTCTGATTATAGGTCTGGCAGGCATGACACTTCTGAACAACAATAATGCAGTCATGAAACAAGGAAGGCCAAAAATAACCTGCACGTAAGATTTTATGAGCAGTAGAATACCCAGACATATGACCACCACAGGCTCCAGAGTGGCAATCATTCAAAGATTTCTCAGCTTCGTCAAAATTCAAACACCGTAGAAATTCAGAGTCAATGCCTCGACGGTAAAGAGTATCACCGAGGATAATATAATGATGTGCTTGATAATGAACATGACGACTTTCGGCACTGGACACCGCAGGCTGGAAAGTTTGAGTTTGGAGATAGATAGTGATATCTCCGTACCAAATATCGTCGGTACTGATAAGGAAAAGTGACTCGTCAGGTAACGAATCAATTGCTACTTTTTCCATTGCAGTGTGGGGAAAATCACAAATCAACTCAGCGAAAACTAGGGACTTCTTCGACGTGGCACGATCAAATTCCAAATCGAACTCCTGAAGAATAACAATCCACTTGGAGTACTTGCCCCCCAGCAATTGACGTGTCAATATGTGTTGCATGGGGTTACAGTGTGAAATCACAGTAATCTTCCTGGAGAGAATATAGTGACGAAAACGTTGGACTGCTTGGACAACAGCCAAGGCCAGTTTCTCAACATGTTGGTACTTGACTTCTGTGGATGATAAATTTCGACTCAAGTAATAAATAACATGTTCATCGTGGTTATCATCCTCCTGAACGAGGACCATAACAATGGTATACTCGGATGCAGCTAGATAAAGAAAGTAATCTCGACTATAATCAGGAGGAAAAAGAAGAGGAGCTTTTGTGAGGGACAATTTTAAAGCCTCAAAGGCATTGTTAGCAACCTTATCCCAGACAAACTCTGAATATTTCTTTAAAAGACATGTGAAACCTCGAGTAATCTCGGTGTAATTTGGGATGAACCGACGAAGAAAGTTTGCTTTCCCCTGCAAACTTTGTAACTGGCGTAAAGAAGAAGGAGGAGGTAGATTAAGAATGGCCTTGAGCTTGATAGGATCGACCCAGATCCCATGGCGTGAAACAATGAAACTGAGGAGACGGTTAGATTCTACGCAAAAAACACATTTATGAGGGTTTAGGCGAATGAGATAGAATCGACAACGAACGAAAATCGCTCGGAGATGATTAGGGTGATCGACCCTACGTAAAGAGTGAGCCGACAAATCGTCCAGATAGGGTTGAAAAATATGCTTGATATCGTGAAATGTGTAAGACATAGCACGTTGGAACGTAGCACCTGCATTCTTCAGACCGAAAGGGAGTTTCCTGTAGGTGAAAGTACCCCAAGGACAAATAAAATCCGTTTTATGTTGGTCCTCAGGAGCTATATTGATTTGATTATAGCCGGAAAATCCATCCATGAGGGAAAATATTTCACTACCGGCACAGTCATCGACGATTTGGTCAACGAAAGGGGTTGGAAAATTGTCTTTCGGACAAGCTTTGTTGATATCTCGATAATCCATGCAGACGCGTATACTCCCACCCTTTTTATCAATCGGTACTGGGTTGGACACCCACTCTGTCAATGCCACAGGATAAGTAAAACCGGCTTTAAGGAGTTTTTCAACTTCAAGTTTAATGGTTGCCGCTTTACGTGGATGGACAGGACGGAGGCGTTGTCGAACTGGCTTGGCTCCAGGGTAGGTCTTAATTTCGTGGACCACAATAGAAGGGTCAATACCCGACATCTCTTCATAACTCCAAGCAAAAATGTCAAAAAATTCTTTAAACAAGGAAGTATAGGTGACAATTTCGTCGAGAGAACACGAAGCTCCAATATGAACATTCTCGACGATTCCAGATTTCACTGAAATATCTATGGGTACCGTGGGTGAAATTTTACTAAGGTTCCCTTCTGCAAACACATCTCGTGTGGATTCAGGAACAGTCGTAATAACAACAACGGTCGACGGAGTCGAAATCCGTTGGTAGTTCTCAAGAGTATGCTGTTCCAGAAACAGTATGGAACGGTGATGTCCATCGTCCCAAGGGTTGTCATCCAAGACAGACATGATCATCTCATCAGTTGGAAAAACAACAAGGAAAGGATCAGGAGACAACTCCTCACAAGAAGAAGTAGTATGGTTTGTCGATTGAATAGCTTGGTAAGCGGACTCAACCGGACGTAACGACATAACGTCGCCGAAACGAACATGATCTCCAGGATCAGGGACTATCCAAGGGTCGGCAGACACTGGAAGTTCATGAGGCATGGTAGAGATCATGTTAATAGATGCAACTAACGGGCTTGGAATATTGGGTGGTGGTGGTATGGGAAAGGTACCCATTAACGACGAATCTTTCAAAAGACCGACACCAACATTCTCATAACCTGGTGGGGTGTTTGCTATGAATGGTACGTTGCCCATGCGAGTATCGGTATTAAAGAAATCAAGTTGATCAACCGTGACCACTTTTCCTTGGTAAGGAAAACGTAGGACACGGAAAAGGGTTGACACAACAGCACGCATAGAATCGACCCAACTTCATCCAAGGAGAAGATTATAATCTAGAGGAGTATCGAAAACTTCCACTTCCACTTGGACGATCTTGCCTTCGAGAGTAAAAAAGTTTTTTGTGATTCCATTAACGGTGGAGAGCCAATGTCTTTCCAACAAGAAAAAGACATTACGCATGTAGAGGCACCTTCATCAATGACCGTCCAAAAAATGCTTTTGTCGGCGACCACAACCTGTATTTGAAACGCAAGCTGTGGGGGTAACCTTGGATTATGATCTTCCAAGTTAAAGACTATCAAATTCGAGTCCGTAGGATTAATTCCACCTATTTCTTTCAACAGAGCCCTTCGCTGTGCAGGACAAGACTGAAGGACTTCAAGGGCAGACATTGCTGAGGGTGCTTGGGCCAGATCTTCGATAATGCTATAGTTCTGGGCTGCCCTAGCATGAGGATTGAATGCCGACTTCTTAACGACACCTTTGGGAGGTCGTAAAACTGTATCAAGACTTGGTTGTTCGATATGAAGAGGACCGTTTGTAGGCGGATTTGGTGTAGAAGGCTGTACCAAATTGGGAGGTAAGTCATCAACTTTCTCCTTAGAAGGATTATAGTCTTTATCTCTAGTGGTAAGTGTAATATCGTTCTTTGTAGAATTACCGGTGCACATCAAAACATAGGACTGTGTAGAGGTAGATGGTTGGTCATGGATGACCAATGAAGCCTGTTGTTGAGACGGGAAGGGTTGAGATAAGACAACCGGCGTAGAAGGTTTCGGTGTTCCTTGAAGGAACTTGTTGACCTCGGCACGTCTCGGACAATCCTTCGTGTAGTGATCGTCACCACACATAAGGCAAGGATGGCGTGGCTTGCGTTTATCCCGGTCATCAACAGGAGGTGATTTGGTTTGCTCATTAGGAATATTGTTTTTACCCTCCTTATTCTTGCCTCTCCCTTTTCGAGACTTAGTCTTACCGGCTGTTGTAGACTGAACAACGTTCACTTCTGAGGTTTTATCGGGGGGAGGAGCAGGAGACGAAGCACTTTTCACATTAGAAGATGTGGATTTTGGGGTCATGGTGGAAACAGAATGTGAGTGGCTATGAGTAGAACCAATCACACCATCGGCTGCATGTGAGGCGACCGGAGGTGCAGAAGAGGTATAAGTACCAGGATGAGGTAAATCGGGTAATAAATCATACAAAGTTCCTGTTTGCGAATAAACGAGATCCAAATACTGAGCACGACTAATAGCCTGTTCTTCTTTGACAACACCACCCATAGCAATGTCTTTACCGATTTTGTTTACAAAATATTTTGTAAACCATTCTGCCAGTAACTGATCGGGAAGCTCGAGTTTTATGAGACGTCTCCTTCGTTGCCACTCATGAATATGATCATATATATGAGTGCTCGTGCTTTTTTTGAAAGAGGTTAAAATATCAGTTCCAGTATCATAACGGATCGACAACTGGTAGTGTGTTAGAAAATCCATTGCAAGGATGTTGAAATCGGAAAAGAAACCTCGCGGTAATTCAATGTACCACTTCACAGCAGCACCTGTAAGAGTTCTTTGAAAAAGACGCAATCTAATGGAATCATCCATCAATGAGTTAGACGAACACCACAAATGAAAAGTCATGACATGATTATTCGGGTCCTCTCCCACCTTCCCATCGAATTTTGGAATGTCCGATGGAAGCTTTGCAGGAATAGCAGGCCATTGGGAAGAATGAAGAATAGGATCATTAAGAATCCTAGACAAATCTGGTAAATCCAGAGTAGCAAGAAAAGGAAATTGCCTATTTACTTGTGGATACTGGTGACTTTGGGGCGGAAGCCCTGTCGGTAGACCAATAGGACCGTAGGCAGTTTTCCCCCAGAGAGAAGATCCTGGTTGGCCCTGGGGTGGTTGAATAGGATAGTAACCCCAAGGATTTTGACCTTGAGTTTGGGGTTGAGTAGTTTGACCAGAACCCCAGATAGGATTAGTCACCCCTAGATATGGTTGGCCTGGAGTACGGACAACTTGTTTTCCCCCAACATTTTGAGGAAATTTTTGCATAAGTTGATTCCAATACTGGGCCAATGCAGGAGGTATGTTTTGTCCTAACGGTGAGGTCGGTGCCCTTACCAAAGGGATAGTCCCGCCCAGAAGTTGTATACCAACTGTAGGTTGTGCAATAGTTGCAGTATGTTCGGGAAAAGGAAACGTACTACTCTGACCACCAACAGGGACTTGTACATTGGGTGCAACGGTCAGAATAATGCCACTAGCAGTAAGATTACCAGTAGGAAACTGAGGGAGAGTCAGGATGAAACCGGGAATAGGATGCCCAGGAAACTGAGGACCACCTGGAGAACCAGCGGGAGTTTGGGGTGGTGTTGGATGCGGAGCATTCAACATATGATTTAATGCATGATAACTAGGAGGTAGATTTGGAGAAGCCTCAGGTATTCTCTGAGTGTTAATAGGCGCAAGAGTAGTTGCAGGAATCTCGATTTGGACACTCATAGTATTTGCGAGATGGGCCATCTCGGGAGGGAGAATAAAACGATAAGTTGTAGTCTCTGGTGCAGTTTCTGGTTCAGGAGACTCAGGAGGGTTGATGATTTCGTAGACAGGGGATTCAGTACCAAACAAGACTCGTCGAAAATCACCTGACCAAGAAGGATCTTGGCCTACTACACCGTGAGAAGGCCCAGCGATTGATTCAATAGATGGAAGATCTTCACCAGAAAGATGAAACTGTCCTGAAGGTCATTCACCACGATGAATGCGATAATCTTCTATAGTATTGGTAATTCGAAATTCCGCAAGAGGATCAGTGGTGGGTACTTGTGGAGGTGGTGTAAAAACTTTTGGGATGTCACTTATGTTCACGTGTGGTAGAGTAACAAGAGGGATTTCACCCGGACGAGGAGAGTCCTTAGGGGTACCCTCAGGTGTTGTTGTGTGCAAAGGTTGTGAAGCTTCCGGATGCTCCGGAGACAAACCTTGCATCCTACGCGAACATCGCGGGGGAGCAATTGTAAATGAGTAACAAAAATCCCCAATGAAAATCATATGGTCAACTACGAGAAAACAGCAGCATGCACTAGTAAACAAAATCTAGAGATAATCACCAAGCAAACAATACCTTCTAATATTGAAGCCACTAGTTGGTGATAAAATCCAACGTCACAACAGCAAGACAAGAAGGGGCGGGGCTAAGGTGGAAAAGTTACATTGACGACCTGCTTAACACACTTACGCCTTGGTGCAAGCTCCCACACATAATCGTGGGTATACCCTCCAAGGAGCCCGAGTGAGTTTGATCAACGTCGATTCCAGGTATCGTGGAGACTTTCCCCTCCACAGTCACCTTGGGTAAGAACCTAGAGAGAAAGGCCACTAAGGTTACCACAGACAACAGTACTGCCTGGGGAAACAGTCGTCAGTCCGATCCAAACACAAAGGCAGGGTATCGAGCCCAAAATCAACTCAAAGGCTTCCACTCATAATTGTGGGTATACCTCGGAGTGACCCCCATAATACGTGCAATCTCTACACCGATTTCAACAGAGAAGGTTAGTATCCCTGCTAACACCAATGCGACCTAATGCTTGACCCTTGTGTTAGAAGGGCTTCCCAGGACAATATGAAGTCAATGGAATTTTTCACTCCCTATCTCAAGATACTATTGTGTGTTTTTGAGCTTTTTGAGAGTGTGTCTCTCTTCCTACTCCAAAGCACTAGCCTGGCTAAATGTTGGTGTAAAGGAGCCCTATAAAAGAGTTACTAGATCAATTTTAATATTGCGCAATGTTTTTAATGGCTGTTGTTTACTCAAAGGCAACGGAAGTGAAACTCAATGATGTGTGACTCGGACCCAATCAATGCAAGGATATGATGAAATGTAATATTTTTCATTCGATGAATCCTAGTTACAGGAGAGCAAGAACAATTTCTGAATCAATCTCAATATTACACTGCAAATGCAATGCTCAATTTCCTTTTTGATGCCAATACAAATAATCATGTATCAATGAACAATGTCTAGATACCTTTTTCAAAACTTCAATACTTTAAAATTTTGATTTTCAATGATGTTTAAAAGGTAAAACAAAGATCTTGAAAGAAAACATACAGTTCACTTTCCAAGAAGAACTCTAATGAATGAGGAAAGAAAACCAAATTAAACAAACAACCCAATCCAATACTTTCAATGAAAGAAAAAACAAAAACAAACCAAAAAAGATTCTCAATGCAAATGAAAATTGTCCCTTTGGACCAACAAGTACAAGAGAAACATCAAAAACTTAACTTCCAATCAATCACTGATTCTTAACCAACACGACACATTCAACTCCAGTAATCAGAGAGAAGAAAAATGCCAATAAAGGCTAAGAGATGAAAATCAAGTGACTAAAGCAAGAACAAGCCTAGAAAACCTAGATCAGGTCCAACAAGCAAAAGAAAGCAAAAATAGGTAAGCCAGTAATCCAAAGAGTCAAAAAGACTTAAATCAACCTTACTGAGCTATTGCAAAAGTCAGACTTGGAATTCAAAAAATTTCAAAAAGATGTTCGCAGGCCAGTGTGTAACACGGTGCGAGAAACAATGGTTCTCGCAGGCCACTATGATGCAGACTGCGAACAATTCGCACTGAAATATATAAGCAAGGTGCGAACTATCAAGGCTCTCATAGGCTGCTAATGGGCACAGTGCGGGAATCCCTGAAACTAAGGAAAAATTTGAAAAATCAACCAAAAATCAAACTGACTTTTGAACCCAGAAGGTCACTCAGGGTATCCTGAGGACTCAGAGATTTACAAATTAGGAGAAAAAGGAAACCAGAGAAAGTGGCCACAGAAAATCCAAAAACCAAAAAGACAAAAGGCATAGATCCCCAGTGGAGTCGCCAATTTTGTTTCAGGATAAATTCGTGAGTGCGGACACAGACCAATCTCCCTAGATCCACCTGGATCTAGAACAAAACAAGACAGAATACTACTCTTTCCCTAGATCTAGACTATTGAATGAACTAAGAGAAATGGATAGTGGACATACCTTATGAACGCTCTCCTTAAATATCTGTTGTTCCTCGCTCTGCTTCGATGCTCTTGTGCCGTCCTATCACGACAGTACAAACCAATCGAAGTACAAGCAAATTAATATATCCAATACCTAGCCTATACATGTGATCAAGGAATCATGTAATAAGATGACATCATCATTATGGGAAAGGGACATATTCATGTATTGAATTAACTGAAAGAGAAATATACAACCTGAGCCTTGATGTCGTAGATCTCCTTTCAATGGCTTCTAGTTCTGACACACACACTTGCTCATGTATGAAGAAAATCAACTACTTATGATGACTTTGCTGTAGTCTCTATCTGCTGTAGCATCCATTCTCCATACAATCATGCACCAATTCTCCAATAGATCTCTCTAGCTTGCCAACTTAACCCTTTCCATGAGTATTCTCATCAATTTATAAGAGAGAATAGGTTAGTTGCTAGGATAAGAATGATCCCAATAAATCTAGAATGCCAGTTTCTGAACAACCATTCGAATACCAACTCACCCTTCTAGAAGATTCCCTTCTAGAAGGCTCGAGAATATTAGCTTTTTCCTTTGTAAAAATATGTCCGCACCCTGGAAATGATTACAGTGCGAGAAGTTCACACCCTAGCTGAATGCAGCCTACGAGAATGAAGGATTCCCGCAGGAGAATATATATGCAGCCTGCAAACATTCCTCAAAACATGATTTCTGGAAATAGATAAGAGAAACCCTTTTCAGGAAGGAGTTCTTCAATGAGGAGTTTGATTTTCTATCATCATAACATCATCATGACATCATCACAATGACCAAAATTGTGGATAACACCGAGACTCCAAGATGGAGTCAGATCAGCGGTCAAGATCAAACCTTGATCTGACGGCTAAGATATTTTCGTGAATTCGCATATTGCAAGTTTGAGCCTCTTTCCTTTGAATTTCCTGACCTGCGAAACTCCGAAATGGAGTCTTTGTGGTGTTCTGATCTTTTGCCAAGCGTCCTCTTGATCCAACAAACCACGACTGTCATATCTGCCTTGCAGCTTCACCATATCTAACGACTATTGGTCCTTCGTACTTCCCCCAGATCCTACGGCCCAGATATTCTCGCGATTTCGCCACTTCGCCGTGTGAGATCTCGACACCTTCAAGTCCCGATCTATGAAACTACGATAAGGAGTTAAATCAACGGTCCAGATTTATTCTCGATTCAATGGCTACGATTGAATCGCGATATCGCATATCGTGAAATCAGGGTTCCTGATGTCAATAATTATTGTCATGTCCAAGTCATGTCCAAATCATGATTACACCCACTTCTCCTTGTATTTTAAAGAGCATGCAGTTTATCCTTGATCCAACGATGGTCGGACCCTATGCTCGGATCTGACGACTGAGATTTGTCTCCCTCTTCAATGATCAGAGATTCTTCTTCAACCTTTCTCTCATTCGCTACCTTCGATCATTCACTTCTTTCGATCATTCACCTCTTTGAACTTGTCTTCTGTTTGCCTGTCATTTTCACTGTTGCCATCAATGACAAGCATTCGATGTTGTTAACTGTCTGTTAAATATTTTCCAACATGACACAGTAATCGAGGAGTTCACTGAGCAAGAGGTTGTAGCACAGCAGCAGGTCGATGCAGCTTGAGGCATTTGAGGTATAACTAGTCAGACCATAGTGACTCAGGACAAGTCACAGGTGAGTGTTGGGGGGTTGTGAGCCCTTTACCAAGTTTTGGGAGATTCTTGGTCATGATGACCTATTTTAGACTTCGACAGCCTGTCGAAATGTTAAGCCCTAATGTTGGCTCATTACCCCTTAATTGGGGCATATTATATTAGTAATTTTATTTTATTTATGTTAGCTTTAGGCCATTAGTTGTAATTATACCTCCTAGTCTCCTATATATACCAAGGAGACATTTTCATTTTGAATCATCTTGTACTTGAACATTTAAGTTGGGTAACAGGAGGTTACCCCCTCGAAGAGGCTTATTATATGAAATTATCTCTGTTTCAAGGCATTGAGTACTTTTCCTGAGGTTTTTCCATGCTATATTGATGTTTGGTTCTTAACATATGGTATTAGAGCTCAAGGTCTTGGGGTTTCGCTGCTACATCTGAGACACCGTGGAATTTTTGCTATAACTTTTTTTCTACAAAGTTTCAGAAGGAACCACTTGGAGGGTATTTATTATACAGAACAAGGTACGTTGGGTTCAAAATTCATCTCCTGAGGCCTTATAATTGCGGAGATACAGCCTGTACAAGATAGGGTTATGGAATCATCCGGAAATGAGTCATTGCGGAATTTTCACTATAAAAAATTTTCTGTAACATTTCAGACCCTGAAATCCGGAGGCCATTTACAGAAATTAGTAAGGTATATGTGGTAAAAATTTTAGCTTCTGGGTCATCTTAAATTTTTAGACACACCTTGTGTAAGATAGGGTATCTGACTAGTCTCAAGAAGGTGTTCCAAGTAAACCAAGAATAACTTCTTGCTAGAGTATCCAAATTGAGTGGGACTGGTTGCATTGGATCATGGACAGTCTGTAGTAGTTTGGATACGAGTTTCAGAATTTGATATCAATTATTTTGGGTGGGGAATTCTATACAAGTGAGATCTCCTGTAAAGGCCAAAAATAGGCAAGTTGTGAGGAAGTTACCGTAAATTCCACTTGGCACATCCAATTTTGATCAGACCTGTGGCATTGCAGAGAAGAAATATCAGAGAACTACCTAAAATAAAGTTTCATACCTAGAAGGTTCGAAACTTGGGAGATAGAACAAAATAAATATTGTCTAGCAGAACCACCTCAAAATCAAGACTCAAAAGTGATATTTGGCCAACATGCCACCCAAAAAGGGACCTTCTACACCAAATAAGCCTCCATAAAATCCTAATTGGACT
>ML784667.1:841587-858787 GCA_009831015.1 Picea engelmannii
TCATCTTGTACTTGAACATTTAAGTGGGGTAAAAGGAGGTTTCCCCCTCGAAGAGGCTTATTATCTGAAATTATCTTTGTTTCAAGGCATTGAGTACTTTTCCTGAGGTTTTTCCATGCTATATTGATGTTTGGTTCTTAACACGAAGGAGGAGGACAAGACGAAGTGGAGATCATGGGATATTGCCCCCTTTTTGGGTCCTTTTTGGGTTTTTGGATTATGTAACGGGATTGGGATGTCAACCCATGGGTTTACCCATGCTTAGGCATATTTTGTAATATATAAATAGATGTCTAGGAAATGTAAGGAGAGGCATCTATGTGATGTTAGGCTACTAGTCATATGTGAATGTATGCTAAGTGCAATTAGAGTCTGTGAGTGATTTGTGCATGAATGTAAGAGACTTGCAGAGCTAAGTGCAAGTGGTTGTAATAGATGATGGAAGGCTTTGTGTTGTAATGAAAGGAAGAAGGATCTAGTGAGCTACATAGATATTCTATCCTATGCGGAGAAGGGTTAGAACGCTCTTTGCATGTAACCTATTGAGAAGCTAATAAATAAGAAGAGTTGGTGGAAGTAGCCCCAGGGTGGGGGTGAACCACATAAATATTGTGTTACTCTGCTCTGTGTGATGTTCTTATGTGTTTATATGTTATTTGCTAAGTTCTTTGAGATGATTAGATAAATCTACTTATGCTTAGTTCTATGATATGTGAGAATGTTAGATCTGATCTGTATGAATATATTTAGTGCTTTATCTACTAGATCTGATCTATTTACCTATGCTAAGTGCTTAAATACATTAGATCAATGTGAATGTTGCCAAGCTTTGTTTTATTAGCGATGTAGATATTGATTTCATATTAAGGAAATCACAGTGATAAGTTCTCTATTAAGTATCATAATCACAGATATGTGTCCCAATTAAGGTTGCAGACACCTGAGTCTCGCAACCACCCCTGCCTCTACCTTTGGTGAGACTTCATCTGCTTTGCAGGTGTTGTCGAAAGGGTCGGTAGTTAGGGTTTTGTTGGTGCATTTTTGTAGCGTTGAACCTTGGGTCTACCCCTGTGCCACCAAAGGTCACGGTCTGAGGTCATGTGGAGTGATGGATAAGAGTTGTGTCAAGGGATGAAAGCACTCGTATTGGTCTCAGCAGATGATCTGCATGGTTTCAAGATGCCAAGATCAATTGGAAGGAGTCATGGGTGTCGCTTGGAACATTCATGGGTGTCAGACCTTGCCCTGATTCCAATAAAAGTAGTTAATGAAAATGGGGAAGGTGGTTGAAACCATATTTCACCACATAAATAGAAAGAATGGAAAAATTGGCCGTCGGAGCAGACTATCAGCCCAAATTTCCCCTATCAGCGGATTCTCCTACAAAGCCCATACTAATATGAGATCATGTCTGACAGAAGAAGATATAGATGCAAAGATTTGAATGTAATAGCCAAGTCACATCTCTCATGGTGGTGAATTGTTCTGAGTATAAATAATCAGTTTTGATATTTTGTTAGGTTCGATGGTTCAGCTAAGCTCCCATATTGTAAAGTTTTAATGAAGCCTCTGGTTCTCTAGTTATGTTTTACCATTTGAGACTTCTTTTTTAATTAAATTCAACTTTCTTATCATATCTTTTGCCTCTAATAATGAAGACTCGGGCATGGGTGATCCAGTCAAGTTATTGTGAGTGTATTGTAATGTATGTGTGATTGCAATATTGTTATGACGTTTCTAGTTTCCTGAAGTTTTGGGTTCAATAGGATCTTGTATTCGAATATTTTCCTCCTAAGGCCACTGGAAGACCCGATGTCCATAGCATACTTCTACATTCCCTCACTATTTCTTCCCCCTACTCACCCTTTTCTACAATTTACTGACTGAAGTTAGATAGAGATCTCATCTGCTTATGCATACCAGCCTATTTTTCTGAGTTGAAGCGATATAATCCTGAGACTGTGTCCATTAGACCACCCTTAAATTTATTCATTGTGACATACAAACTGATGGGTACTAGGCTTACCTCTGCGGCAATCCAGAGGTAACTTCTGGTGCTAATAAATCCCACCAAAATCAAATAAATTGATAGAGAATTATACCTTAGTAAAAATCTATCCTAAGTGGTATATTCAACACTAGGTACTTAGCAACAACTTCAGTGATGGCCATTTTACTTATTTAGTGTAGTGTATTATCCTAAACATTGAAGAAAATACATGGGTTATAGGGAGGATGTACATTTTCCTAATTGATCAATTGTAATTATGTTTCATGGATCAATAGCACAACATATTTCATAAAAATTAATGTATGATACATTTTTGTAATACACTTGGTGCATTTAGTGTGATGCACTCTCATTATAACCAATCATATAAGATACAATATTATTATTTCCTATGAATTTTCTCTCCCTAGTTTATTTGTTTCTTTCTTCTTGCACCCCCTTCATGGTAACCTTATAATTATCCACATTAGGTTCTGTAGACTGTACTCTTGTTAATAATCAACTATAAATCCTTGGAAGAATGGTGTCAGGATTATGTAGCAATATGACAACAATTTCATTATATATATTGTAACACGCTCGACCCCTGAATATCTTTCCTAGGGATGGGGCATCAAAATTTCACTCTCCTTAACATATTAGATCCTTTGTCTAAGGTCTTTATCCTCTTATACTCACCCATATCATTCTGATGACTGCTACAAGGCTCAAATCCGAGCTTTGGGTTGCAAGTTATGGCTTCCCAAATCTCTTTAGGCATTCATTGGTTGAGGGCCACATGGCACCCACGTGGATCCACCGCACATGTATTGTTTCCAATTTTTCTTCTCCACAGTGAAATAACATCCACCATATGATCCCATGAATGGACTTAATCTCTTTCTCATATATCAGTTGTAGAGGAAATCAACGTTTTAGTGCTTCAACGCCTCTTTTCTATCTACGCACGAGACCACCTGATGTCTCATAATATTTTGAAGTGGCTCAATCCTTCAAGCCTTTCGGTCTCTCTACCATACTACACCCCAAACCCTCTAGAGTCCTGATCACTTCACCAACCACTTCGGTTAGGCAGGTACATTCCATAGGCTAACATGTGGAAGGGCTAGAGGTGACATGTATCACATCCCAATGGATCTTAGGGTAAGTGATACACACAAATCTGGGTGACACGTGGCATGTCGATATTGGGTCCAAATCAACATGGGTGATTTTACTATGCCATGTCACTCCAGTATGATTATCTTTCACACCCTTCAATCTAGCAGCCAAGGTCGATCCACACAACCCTTGGATCAATGGCCTCTGTTGCTTCACAACTTCATCCTTTGGGGTTTTGCGATGAAAACTCCTCTTTGCTCCCAAAGTTGGTCAGCATCTGGTTGACCACAACCTATATCTATTGGTTAGGAATAGTCTTGAAACATCCTTGAATCAACGACCCTAGTCACATTGAGCTCCGGAGCATATCAACACACCACACCTCAAATTACCCAAAGTGCCCAGTCTTCGAACTAAAGGATATTATGCCACACATCCCCTATATATCGACGACTGAGAGGTATCTTGAAGAACCTTGATATCCATGGTCCACATTACTTCACATCTTCATCCTTAAGGGGTTTTGATGTTACAACATCTTTGTTCTCTCGAAGTTGAACTTCGTCGAAGTCTCCTCGGTGTAGATCGAACGACCGAGGGGACCCCCGAACATTATTGATCGGTGGTTCATACTACATCAGCATGGGTAGTTGGATTATATAGGTGGATATCGGTGCCCACCCACCTTTTCCAACTAGCTCGAAACAATTTTCTAGAAATTTTGGTAATTTACTATTTTTAGTTGTTTTTAACTTCCGGGGCCATTTTGAGGGCCTAAATGAAGGTTTTTTGGGATATAGGTTCTAAATGATAGTTGAAGGCTCTTATTGAGACCCCAAAATGAATCTCCTTGATGAAACCTTTCCAATTATCTATCATGCGCCCCAAACGTAGATCGTATGACAAAGTTACACCCCTAGGAAGTTGATACACCAAGCTACCCAAAACGGGGTCCACAAAACTGTTGGCTTTTCATCTTTTGGGGTTAGGGTTTTGGATTTTATTTATGATAAAAAGGCCCTTAGAGCCTCATTGTAAAATAATCTTCTGGAGAATGTGAGTATCCATCACATCTCTTCTCAAAGATAAGCTTCCAACATTCTAGCATGTCTTTCACTCTATATTTTTGCAGTCTTTGTACATTTTCGCTCATTAATAGAAAATTGTCTATTATTGTATATTTGTGTTTATGGTTGCATATCTGATACATTTATGTTATATTATTGGATATATAATATATCTCTATACATTTCTTTATTATATCCCCACTCTCATTTCATCCCAAAAATAATCTAGATCAGTGGTATTAGAGAAAGCTTCTCTTGATCGTTTTTTTCAGTCCATGTCCTCGACAAGGTTCGAGTATAGCAAGTTGGATATAGATATTGTCTCTCTTGAATACAACCACTCTTTCACTCACAATAAAACCTCCATGGAGGAAGAAAAGAAAAACGACAAAGCAGGTGATTCTATCAATCTGTTACTTGAGAAATCTCTCACGCGACAGAGGGGAAAAATGATGGAGAATTTTTCCCACATCCTTCAATGCCTACCGATAGAAACTAGTGCATATTCATCAAACAACCACTTTGGAAGAACCTCTCCTTTCAGGGTACAGGTTAATTTTGATATTCTCATATTTGAAGGTCAGATAGATGTGGATTCCCTAGACAAATAGTTAAGTCTATTAAAAGGTTATTTCTTTGTTCACCATTTTTTGGATAGGGAAAATATCACCTTAACACTCCTTAAAGCTCTCCCCCATGTCAAAAATTGGTGGGAAAAATACTGGGAGAAAACTTCCATAGAAGAGTCTGGAATATATCGGGTCGATGCCACTTGGGATTTTTTTGTGGATGCAGTAAAGGAACATTATTACCCCATTGGAAACTATGAGGATAAGTATATGATATGGACCACACTATGGAAAGAGAGGGGCCAAGTAGTTCCGGAGATCAACAATACCTTCCATAGATTGCGCACCAAGTTGGGTATCAAAGACTCTGAACGACATTTGGTTCTAGAATATTGTGGGGCTCTACACAGATACATCCAAACTAAAATGGATTTTCTCGACATCTCGTCACTCGGTGCTACTTATCAATATGCTGTTAAAATCGAGCACAAATGTAAGCACCAGAACAAATGGGAGTTTGGGTCTGCAAATCCGCAACAACCAAAGTATGATAAAGATGTCCCTAACAAGCAACTTCTTGAAAACTAGTCTAAGCCATAGGAAACAAAGGGTCATGGAAAGATGAAGAAGGACACTAGAAAATGTTGTGATTTCCACAAATCCCCTATCACAAAACCGATGAATGTCGCTTGAAAAAATCATTAGTAGCCAAGATCAAAGAAAATGAGTCGAACCCTGATTCTGAATCTGATTCTGAAAATAGTGGTAAAAGATAGATCATCGACGCAGACCCCACTGCTATTGTCACGACGACAATAATTCAACAAGAAGAACCAACAGGTCCTAAAGAGGGGGAGCACCTTTTTCATTCACATATGTGAGTGAAAGGGACCCAACTTCATTTTATTGTTGATAGCAGAAGCCAGAAGAACCTCATCTCAATAGAGCTCGTCAAACAATTGGGATTGTCGATAACACCACACCTGCAACCATACAACATTGAATGGCTTCGCCGGGGATGAGATCGTTGTGTCAGCCAGTAGTGTCAATTTTCATACAACATCCAACCCTTCAAGGATGAGGTATTAAGTGATGTTTCCCCACTGTATGTCTGTGATGTTCTCTTGAGCCAGCCATATATGTGGAAGCACCATGTTGTTTATGAGTCTCGACCTCATAGTGTCATTGTTACTTTGGGGGCTCATCTATATAGAATACCATAGGTAATTCTAACTATTGTCCCACCTAAAAATTGTTGCAAGGTAGTATCTCATACTACAAAATTCGACTTCTTCATAGTCTGTTCAAAGCGTGAACAAAAGAACACCACTGCAGCCTCATTCCAATCACCTTCTATCCAACAGAAGAAAGTCAAAAATATTGCAGCAAAGTGTAAATATTTCTTTTTCACATAGGAATCTCATGTATCCAGACTGGTTAAAAATTTCCAACCCTTCCAGCCATAGGTTCTTGACAACCTTCAACAAGCTAAGCAATGCAACTTCTCCAACAAGGAAAGAAGCTCATCAAGATGAATATTCAACAAACGCTTTTCCCTCTCCCCCAAGAAATCAATGCAATGGATACCATTTCCACCTAAGGAGGAAGGATTGATCCAAGTGGATATCAATGGCCACCAACCTTTTCCAACTGGCTCAAAACAATGTTCTCGCAATTTTGGTAATTTACTATTTTTAGCAGTTTTTTACTTTTGGGTCCATTTTGAGGGCCTAAATGAAGGCTTTCTGGGATCGGGGCTCTCGATGATATCCAAAGGCTCTAATTTATCCCCTGACATGAATCTCCTTGATGATACCTTTCCAACTAGCTATCATGCACTCCAAATGGAGATTGTATTCCAAAGTTATGCCCTAGGGATGTTGATACACCAAACTACCCAAAACAGGGTCCACAAAACTGTTGGCTTTTCATCTTCATGGGTTAGGGTTTTGTATTTTCTTTATGATAAAAAGGCCTTTGGAGCCTCATTGTAAAATCATCTTTTGGTGAATGAGATTATCCATCACATCTCTTCTCAGAGACAAGCTGCCACCATTCTAGCGAGTCTTTCGCTCTGTATTTTTACAGTCTTTGTACATTTTCGCTCATTAATAGAAAATTGTGTATTACTGTATCTTTGTGTTTATGGTTTCATCTTTGATACATTTATGTTATGTTATTGGATATCTGAGATATCTCTGTACATTTCTTTATTATATCTTCTCTCTCATTTTGTGCCAAAAATAATTTGGATCATTGGATCCCGGTTTAGACGGTAATATAGATTCACCTAACCACTAGGGAAACCATTCATTGTCAGCAAACTTGCCTGTAACTGAGTCTCCCAGTTACCTTTGGCCAGTATAAGGCTAGCAAGGTTGTTCATACTCCAAAGTCCTGGACTTCTGGAGCTCTGAAACTAAGAGGACTTAGCTCCCTTAGGCTTATCCCAAGGTTCCTAGGTGTTGGTTATGTGGGTCCTCCTGAGTGGATATCGTCTTCTCGTCTTCCAAATGAAGAGATATCCCTTTTCAAGGATTGAACCTCACTATCCATCTTAATATTTATTACGAAATTGTTAAGGACTTGGACCTGAAATCTCAGTCGCACAGCAAGGAGTCTAAAATAGGTATCCTCCTCAGATGGACAGGATCATATTGGCACAATATCTCTATCTCGGTCGTCTTATAGGCTTATTTCCCAAGAATCCTCAACGGTTAAGTTGGTTCATATTGACTATCATTCAAAAGCATAAGTTCACAAGGAGATGAATGCATACATATATCATGACCATTCCACATAGAAACCATTTATAAATACACCTATATATAAACCCATACATTCATCCATTATTTCAGTTCAATACATAAAAGAGAAAAATACTTATCAAAACTAGAAGACGTGATGCTCATTTCCACCCAACCATAGGCTCAGTAACTCCTAACATATTTACCACAAGCCACACCTGAGCTATACTGTTGGAACAAGTTTGATCAGACCAGGGTCCTTCTCAAGTTACCAACAAAAGGTACCGAGTAGTCTAGAGCGCTAGCATTTTCATCTCCTCTGAAGAGAAGAAGTCTCACCCAAAGTTCTACTAAGACAAATAGATAGGGAAGGGAAAGAAAAAGACTTAGGAGGATTCACGTAACCTTCAATATTCATCCTAATATTGCACAAGACATCCAACTATCAAATAGATCTGAACTCATGTGTGCAAGAATTGAACATACTTATGTTGCAGAAAAGCATTTAAACACCAAGCCATTATGTGTAACTTATAGACAAAAAAGAAGTATTGTAATTCATAAGTAAAACACAAAAAGACACAACATATTTTGAAAATTTATATCCTTATTCATATTATCTTCAAAATCTTTCTTCTTTTACAAGCTCAGAAATACACAGTAGTGCTCTGTTACAGACTCTTGGCTCTGTACTCATGTTGCAATGCTCTAACTCTCAAAAGGAGTACAGATTACATTACAGACTCAGACCTTTTCTTGAGTCAACTTACAAAAACCTGCTAGAGAGGGGAATATCGAACAATAACAAAAACTGAACGACTCAACAATGAACCTATTTTCAATCATGTTCATCCCTATATATAAGCTAGGTTGTGTCTTTTGTCTCAGCTTGCATGCCTTCTTTTTTTTGCAACTGATTTTTCTTAGTTGTCATTGCGTTGTCCTTTTCACAACTACTTTCTATTGCTTCTCCTTGTTATGTTGTTCCTCTTCTTTTGAATCTTGCACATAGGGTACTTGGCCAAAACGTGTGCAATTCCTTATCCAAAAAATGAAGGGCCCAACAGGCTCCGACCACAAACCTTGACTCGCCCTAGAGTCAAGTGCTTGGTTCTTTCATAGTTTCCAATAGAAACTATTGTTTTCTCTTGTCCTCCTTTTATTCTTTCTTTTTATCTTCAAATGAAGGTCCCAAATCTAGTACCAACTCTAAGGCCTGCTCCCTCACTCCTTGAAATCTTCCAACTTTATCATGCCACTTTCTAGAAAGGAGTGATGCCTCTGCTATGAACTGTTGGGTTGAATTTGTACTACACTCCTTTGTCTTGGATGTGACTAATGAGTTCCACTCAAAATCCATTGTTTCATAAACTTGATGCATCTTCATGTATATTGTCAGAATGACAGGCCAGAAGTCATGCAGTTATTTATTTGCTACGGACTGTGCCTCAAAAAGGGCATTCAGTTCATTGTTCACCTGTTGGATCTGGTCAAACTTCAGTTGTTGCTCCAGCGGATCCATCGTGGTTGCATCTTCTTCATTCAGTGCCTGGATTTTGGTGCGCACATCCTCCAAGATCTGGTTGTGTCTAGCAATGATGCCCATCCAATCGCTCACTTCCTGGAAAATCTTTGTGCATTCAATTGTGTGCTTATGTAGTGTTCTGCAGGCATTGTTTCCTTCCAGTATTATATTCTCTATCGTCTCCTACAGGTTTTTAGGTTGTTTCTCTACTTCTTGTTGATTCTATCACAACTGCACTTCAATATGATTAGTGCAAGAGGCCACTTGTGTCCATGCTCCTTGGAGTAGATCAGTATGATGCTCTAGCTCTCCTGCATCACTAGCTTCGGGAAGTTCAGGTGCAACCTTTCAAATCTCTAGCCAGGCTTGAGAAATCCTTTCCTGCACTCTTTCTAGTTGTCTCTCAACCTAGATCTTTTCATGTTCTTCTTGTGTCCCGCATTCTTGTGCAAGGAGCACTTCATCCCTTGTGTATTTGGCAGACCTATCATCTTGTTGCAGCCTCTTCTCTAGTTGATCAATGGATGCTCTGATCATTCTGAACAAGTCCATTGTTGGCCATTATGCCAGGTAAATGAATGAAGGGGTTGTGTCTTTGGGTGCTCGAGTCTACAGTGGAATTCCACTAGTCGTTGAATTCTCCTAGAGGGTCTCTACCTCCTCCTTTTGTTATGGTCCCGATGCAATCCTCAACCTTAGAACTGTTGGAAAAAGTTTCAAAACCTTTGTTTTGGCTATGCAGATTTTCAGCAGCTCTACGCATTGTTGAGGGTCCTGGAGAACCCGCTCCATGTGTTCTTGAATGGATATCATTCTCTTCCTGAATGTTGATTATGGCTCCTTCTGAACCTCCAGTATCTCCTACACGTTTCTTGCATATGCTTCCTGTGTTGTACTTTCTTGGCCACCCTCGACATTGACCATTGATGGGATGTGTCGGGTTCTTTGATCTTGTGGCTCCTCCTCCCTTTTCCTATCCATTTTTGGTACAAAAGGCATAATTTGTTGGTCCTAGATGTTCGGTTTTAGACCATTCATTTGCAAGCTCTTCTCTAGTACTTCAGGGTTTGGACCAGAAACTTCTGGTCTCAGCTTAGCAAACTCCTAGGTTGTTTTGGGGAGTTCTTGCTCTGCTTGGTTAGGGAGATCGAGCTTCATTGGCTCTGGATATGTGATTTGGGGTGGACTAGTGGTTTTTGGGGGTGGAAACTGGGGTTTTGGTGATGGGGGGTTCTCAATGATTATGGTGGATGGAAAGGTGTCAAGCACAAGGTCGTCCTAAATATGGATGATGGGGTTTTCTCTTACCGTTGAGTGGGTGTGAGGGAAATTCAATGCAATGGGTTTGGGGTTCAGAGGTTTACTTGGTGAGATCCCAGTTATGAGCTTCTTCGCCACTAGTTTGGTAACAGACACAACACTTAGGATCTTGTTGATGTCCTCACCTGTCAACGTTTCTTTATCTGGAAGCGGATGGAAGACCAACAACATTCTTTTCTTACACTCCAATGGCTATGTCTCTTCTTCCTCCTCAGAGTCTGACTGTGCAGGAGCTTCTTTCTTCTATGAATCTAAGCCTTTTCTCAGTCCTACCCTTGCTTCTTTTCCTTTCTTCTTCAACATCTTGGCAGGAAGAATATAGTGAATCCCCTACTTGCACGGGTTTCTTTTAACTCTTGGCCAAGACATTACCTCTTTGTTGAAGGCTTCCTCATCCATGTAGAATGGCAACATCCTCAAGTGGAAATCCTCCCTGTTAGCATACCTTAGCCATATGAATGTATGATGTTGGCTCATACTAAAAGAAATATTCCTCGTGTTGCAGTTGAGGAGATCTTGTGGAATGTGCAACCTCTGCGTTGTGTCGATCAGCCCATTATACCACTTGGAGAACATTGTAGCGTTGAAAGTTGTATTCTCTAAATCTGTCCTGGACTGCTAGGGCTCGAACATCTTTGGCATGTACCCCTTGTCTGCTAGCATCAGTGGTATTCCCACAACTAGCTTCCACTTGAACATTGTGAATGTCATCAACATATATTCTTAGGTGAAGGTGCATCCCTTCTCCTAGGCTTCCTCACAAGCCACTAGTAGTTCCTCAGGCAGGTAACCACACTAGTTGAATACAACTCCATTGGCGCAAATGTCTGCTATTGACAATGCATCTAGTGTGCATTCACTCTTTTAATATGATCTCATAAAAAAATTTGCTATGATTTAACAGTCAGTACTGAATTTCTCTAGTAGTATGGGGTGAATTTTTTTTGTGTGCCCCCCGCTGAGTGTGGAATCTTTCATAGAGGTTGGGCTTGCCTTTCTTTTTTCTGTGCTTACCATGACCCTGGAATCCCTTCAAAACATCTTCTCCTTCGAGGGATTTTCCAGTAAGTTGATGGATTTCCTCAACATGAATTGGGTACCGCATATCCGACCAGAGACTTCGGTCATGCACTCTGTTGATAAGGAATTTGGTGCATCGTGCATCCTCACCAGTGGTACCGAATATTGGTAGGTCTCTAAGATTCATGATCATCGAGTTGAATAAGTTGATAAATTCAGGTTTTGGAATGAATTGCATACCTCCCAACTCGTCTGGAGATATATCCCAAATGAAATCCATGTTCATGTAGGGGAACAAGACTGGATCTAATAATTCTAGATCAAGGAGCTTGACCTGCTCCACCTTCTCCTTGAGATCACCCATGACCTCAACTCGAGGGTCACAGGGCTCATATGTTACCACATCCTTAGAGATAGTGCCTTGGATTCATGTGGCTCTCGACATTGTGGGTTATGATTTATCACACTTCTATGGCGAGCTAAGGATTAAGGATTGTGACTACAGGTTTCTCAACTGCACAGGCTTGCTCGCTCTCCAGAATTTGGAAATCGCTAAGTTATTTGAAAATGATGCATTCTCCGTCAAGTTTCCAGAGCCTTATACTCAGCTTAGTGGGAAATTTTAGCAATAACTGCTTTTCATCATGATCATATGGACGCAACTTGGATCCGAGTTGTCCAACCAAGATGGGTTAATGGGGAAAATCCTATTGGACTATTCTAGCATTTACTTGTGCAAGTTGGATAGGTACGTGGTTGGTTTCAGACCTTTCCATTTGATGGGTGGGAATCCTAGCATGAATAGCAATGGAATCTTCATGTATTGTAGATTCATCGCTTAATTGAATTCAGAAGCGGCACCGTAATGGCAATAAAAGTTGTGACTAGACTGGTTTCGTGTGGCATATGGACTCAAATCATATTCAGATTCATTCTCCCTCCGAACACAAAGGGGTCCCTATCATATTAATGACTTTCATTAATAGATTCTTTATGATTTTGATATTGTGGTACTGAGTTAGTCATTCTACATCAACGAACACTTAAACAAAAAATGACCTACACATTGCGACGCAACACTGTGCACATCGACTTTATTAACTCAATTTACAAAATTTCAGAAAAATCGAATCTAACTATTATGCATGCTCCTTTGGTCTAGATAAGCGGTCCTTTTAGCTCATTTCTGGGACATATAGAGTTTCAGGCAAGCGCCATTCACCCATCTTGGTTGTAGCATACCATCTAGTTGCATGATTCTGACTGCTCCTGAAGGTCAGATCTCTATAATTATAAATGGTCCCAACCAACACATGCACAACTTTCTAGCATGCTTCTGGTATCGACTATCATAGAGTAGAACCTTGTCTCCTTGTGCAAATACTTTATTTTTAATGTTCCTGTCTTGACAAGCTTTTTGCCTTGGTTTCTCAACCAATTGATGGAAGTCTACTAAGAACCTGGTCTCTTTGAGTTCTTATAGCTCCATGAGTCTCTACACAATTGATTCTTCCTCTGACATATGTGTGATCTGTGCGATGTACAAAATCAGAGTGATAAACTTTGCAGGTACCACTGCCTCTTTCCCATAAACCAGCTGGAATGGCATGTACTTGTGGAGTTTATTTTTGGCTGTCATGTAAGCCCGTAGCACTATTGGAACTCTATCATCCAAGTCTTCCTGATTTTCACAACAGAACTTTGTTAACCCTCTCTCCATAAACTTGTTGAATGCTTCTACTATTCCGTTGGCTTGCGGTTGGTAGGGGCTTCTTTTGTGATGTTGGATCAGGAACTCTTTTGTAAGCTTGACTATAGTGCTAATAATGAAATGAGCTCCCTACTCACTGTTAAGATCCTAGGACATCTAAATCTAGTGATAATATTCTCAAAAATGAACATAGAAGCAGTATCGATCGAATAGTCCTAAACAACTACTGCCTCAGCCCAACGTGTAAGGTATTCAGTTGCGGTAATGGTTTACCTAGCCTTTGAATGCTTAGTTGTGGGGTTGATCAGTCCAATGAAGTCAATTTCCCACTTCTCAAATTCTTGTGGAGCTTGAACTGGTTGAAGTGGTAATTCATCTCGTTGTGACAGCCTACCCACTCTTTGGCACACATCACATGATCTAGCATATACCTTTGCATCCTTGAAGAGTTTTTCCCACCAAAGTCTAGCTTGCATAACTTTCTACACAATGGCCTTCCCTCCTGCAACTCCATTGTGGAATTCCCATAGTATATCATGTCTTTCATGATCCAGGAAACATATTCTGAGGATATTATCTAGTCCTAGTTTATATAATTTTCCTACGATCAACTAGTAATCCGCTACTCTAACAAGCATATGGAATTTATTGGTTGTGAAATATGTTTATGGGCAGGTCCTTGTACTTAATAAGACTATTATGTCCTCCAGGTACTCTGGTATGGCCTCAACCCAGAGAAAGTCTGCATATGGGAGTTGATCGTCAACTAGTCTGCCACTTTCCCCTGACTCTAATCTGGACAGGTGATTAGGTCCTACGTTGCATCTTCCAGGCTTAACAAGAACTTCAAAATAAAATTCCCGAAATAATAGAAACCATCTGCAAATTCTCCCTTCCAACACAGGTTTGTTAACTAGATATTTCAATGCAGAATTATCAGTAAAGAGCTTAAAATGAGAACCTAACAGATAATGTCTAAAAAATTTCAAAGCATAAATCATGGTTAAACCCTCCCTTTATGTCGTTGTGTAATTGTTCTCTTCTTACGACAACTTTGGACTCATAAAATAGATAGGATGATCCATGTCTCTGTCTCCAGGTTGCGTAAAGATAGCTCCTAAGGCAATTCCTGAAGCATCTACATGGACGTGAAATTCATTTTCCCAGTTTGGGAATATCAAAATCGGTGTTTTGCTAAGATTTTCCTTTAGGGTCTCGAATGCTTTATCACATTCTGGACTCCATTGGAACGTTTCAGCTGTTTTCAGTAGATTTTCTAGAGGTGAAGTAATGTTTGCATATCTTCTAATGAACCTATGATAGTACCCTGTGTGTTCCAACGTGGAGCGCAACTGCTTAGCACTCGTAGGTGGTGGCATATTCACAATAACCACAACTTTGGAGGGGTCTACCAGTAATCCTTCTCAGCATACTACGTGGCCCAATAAATTGCCATATGGTACACATAAAATACACTTTCTGAGATTCAATGATATCTACAATTCTTTGCATCTGTTAAACATCAAATGTAACAGTGCTACATGTTCCTTGAGCAAGCTATATATCATCCAATCATCCATATAAACTTCTATAAACTTGTGAATGAACTCTCTGAAAGATTCTATTACAATCCTGGAGAAAATTGTAGGGGAATTCTTCAAGCCAAATAGCATCACATTGTATGAGAAAGATCCCCATTCTGTTATGAATGTGGTCTTCATTTTTTCCTCTTCGGCGATCCTGACTTGGTGGTACCCTGAAAATCCATCTTTGAATGAGTATGCGTCCTTCCCCACAACCTGTTCTAGCACCTCATTAGTAAAATGTGTTGGGAAAAGGTCATGCACACAGGCATAGTTAAGGCTTCTATAGTCTACACAGACCCCGATATCCTCTGTGCCTTTCTTTCTTTGAATAAATATTGGAATGACCCATTCTGCTTCTTCTACTACAAAGATGAGTCCCGCTTCCAACATATTGTCTATATCCTTCTTAACCTTCTATTTTAATCTAGGGTTAAGATGGTATGGTCTATGTCTCATAGGATTGGATCCTGGTTTCAATTCGATTTTCATTTCTTCCATAACTTCTTTGATTCCCTTTAACTCTGAAAAAGTCTTTGGGAAAAAATACTCATATTCTCGCAGCAAAATTTGTATCTCTTGACTAGTTTTCTCATCCCAGTAGTCTCCCACCATAACTATCTTAGGTTTCTCTGTGGTCCCTGTAAATGTGTTGAACCTGCACAAAATAGATCTAGCTAGAAAATACCACACACATTCGCAGAGATAAATTGAGAGAGAAGAAGCAAGAGAGAAAGGATAGAAGAATTCTCATTAACCGTATTCCACACTCAAAGAGTGAATAATTTACAATATATATAGGATAAATGAATAACTAATGATCCATAATGTTGTTCTAGAGTGATCTAGACACACACCAAAAATTACGGGAGTAAATTGTTACCTAGTATAGTCTCTTAGGTAGTTACGGGAGTGAATTGCCACCTACCTGAGTTAACTAGTCAACTAGTCTTCAATTAATTGACTGAACAAAGAGTAGTGAGTTGGTGATGATCCCAATGTTGCATGGTGACAAAACCAATGCAACATCTAAACTCAACTCAACTAGTCAAACTGAAGTGTCAACTGAANAGGTGGAATATTCTCCCCTAAAATATAGGAGACTGGATAATGACTAATTATGACTAATAAACAAGGAATAACCTTAGGAAAAATAAATCCTAGGTGTGTGTAAAGTAACTCCAACACCCCCCTTGAACATCACTATGGTGAAAATAAAGAATGGGTCCCGGCTATGAGGCCATGTTAGGTACCCAAATACAAAAGATACACTAAACTAAATGAGGAAAGAGGGAAAACCTCATGGGAACAAAACCCCCCTCAAATTACAATGCATAAAATAAAAAATGATAAGGAACAAAAGGCAGTTGCTAAGTAACCATGGCCTTCACTCTAAGAAGACCTCACAACTATGCAAGTTTGTTCTCTTTGAAGATTTTGTATAAGATGTATATGTCTGCACAGATCTGATGAAGTATATGCATCATTGATATTTCCACACATATCCACTTTATATTCTTGTAATGAATAATATCCAAATAAATTTTGGATGAAATTTTGAAAACCGTGCAGTCGTTTCCAGAAAAATGCTTAAATTTTGTTTATTTTAAAATGATCATAAATTTACTTTTTGGACTTTGTTTTGGATGAATTTCTTTTTGAAATTGGATATTTTCCCGAGAGGAATTCAAATATCCAATTTTCTTCTACAAAGTTTTCTCAGAAAATATCAGAATGGCGTCTGATGTGTGTGACTCCCTTTTTGTCTCTTGAGATGCATGCATGGTACATGCAACAATGTCTGCATGTGAATCCTGAGTTGCATGCCATATATCTTCCACATGAATTTCAGAAAATAAATATGAAATGGAGTAGACATCATCTTCAATTATTGGAATACTAATTTCTGCAAAAACGTTTGTAGAAGACTCTTCCTAATAAGAGGCTTGATCTTCTGATGGATTCTCTTTTGGCTCTATCTGTTCAACCTCCTGCATGAAATCTTCACAATATTCTTTATTCCCATATAGAACCTCCAATCTGATCCATAATTCATTTGGAGTTGATCTTTGTGATTCTTCATATACTTGATGGAAAATTTTGGGAGAAACAAACATGCTGATACTTCCTATGTCCATATCTTGTCTATTAAGAAAGTCATTTTTCTCATCGACAGAATCAGGATCTACTTCCATTGCCATGGTTAATTGGTATAATCCATTTCATCTTAGCAGAAGAAATTTTTTTGGCTTCCATTCCAAATAGTTATGAGGCGTGAGAAGTATTTCTGGCGAATAATCCATCTTTTTGTTGTCTTCAATCTTTTGTACCTACAAAAAATGATTTGGTGTAGATTTTGCTTAGTAGTTCGTCAGCTCTGATACCATGTAAATGTGTTGAACCTACACAAAATATATCTAGCTAGAAAATACCACACACATTTGCAGAGATAAATTGAGAGAGAAGAAGCAAGAGAGAAAGAAAAGAAGAATTCTCATTAACTGTATTCCACACTCAAAGAGTGAATAATTTACAATATATATATA
>ML784667.1:858837-882423 GCA_009831015.1 Picea engelmannii
TCAGGCAATTACGGGAGTGAACTGCCACCTAGCTGAGTTAACTAGTCAACTAGTCTTCAGTTAACTGACTGAAAAAAGAGTAGTGAGTTGGTGATGATCCCAATGTTGCATGGTGACAAAACCAATGCAACATCTAAACTCAAATCAACTAGTCAAACTGAAGTGTCAACTGAAGAGAATATTCTCCAGGTGTAATATTCTCCCCTAAAATATAGGAGATTGGATAATGACTAATTATGACTAATAAACAAGGAATAACCTTAAGAAAAATAAATCTTAGGTGTGTGTGAAGTAACTCCAATCGTCCCTATATTGACTTTGTGCAATTTTAATGGGTGATTGTAGGAATTATCAGTCTAACTAGGTATGGTGTTTTGGATTTCTTTGTTCCCTTCTGTCTCTTTAATGGCTAGGTTCCTAAATTCCTCTAAGTCATTTGGGCTTTCTGAATCCCTGCTAATCTTATAGAATTCTATAGGATTCTTGGTTGAGGGTAGGTGAAGGTTAGTCTAGAGTTCTTGTCTATTCTTTGGACATACCACTTGGTTTGATTTCTGATTACTATTATCTGTAAAAATAAATTCTTTCATCTTTTGCAGGACTACTTCAAGCTTAGGATACTTACTTGTAAATGAGAAGTCCTTGCAAAATTGAGTTTCCAGTCGATGGTCTATCTTTTGTCTTCCTCATGTATGAAACAAGATTTCGGGATTAGACCTAGAGAGTGGGGAAATATCTTAACCCAGAAGCGAGAGGGTATTTCTGCAACTTTACATTGTGTCACGCACTGTTCGATATGTACTTTAGGATTGGATTCTCTATTGAATAGTTGCACAACTTGGAGATCTATTTGCATCTATGATTCGAGATGCTCCTTATTCTGAAACCTATACTTGATATATTGTTTCACTTCCTCCCAATCTATGAGTAGGGATTTATGATTGGCCCACCATCTGGCATGGGTGTCCTAGAGAGCTACATCTAGTACTGATATTATTTGATCCTCTACTACCTTTTCTTCCATGCTAAGAAGAAAACTATTGAGTCCTAAGGTACCATCGTATACTAGATGTTCTCTAACTTCAGTCCCAACCCATCTAGTTTCTCTAACAGTTGCACATATCCTTAATAATTTTTCATACAAACCTTGTTTCCAACTATCAAAAGCCAATTATGAATCTTCGTCTACTGACTGTATGCTCCTCCAACTTATTGATCCATTAGCAGTAGGATTTATATAATCGTCTCTTGTTCCTTTTGTTATAGTGTACAATTGATCCAAGTCTTCCCTCTCCGTATTATTTTCTATTGCCTCTCTATATCTGGATCCTACATCTGGATCCAAGGGTTGAACTACCTTGATTCCATCAGCCTCAAAGGTCATGGTGTCCTTCTTTAAGTTGATTACTACATATTTTTCATAGGCCCAATCAATGCCAAGTAGTGTAGGGTAAGGGTCGTTATCCTCCATGATCTCAATCACTTCAATGTCAGCCACTGTATTCACTCCCGCAACATCTATTTCCACATTCTCTAGTCTTCCTATGGGGAAAATACACTATTGGTTTTCCATTCTTAGTTGAATTGGGGAATATGTCAGCCTAGGTTTTCCTAAGGCTTCCCAGGTCTTCTTAGGAAGAATGTTCACATCGGATCCTAGATCCAACATGACATCCTTAATCTCAAATTCGTCTAACTAGGCTACTAGTATGAATTATTTTCCCGTTCGTACTTTTCTTCTTTGCACTCTTTGAATACTCTTCTCAAAAAGATTATCCCTTATTCATGCTTCTATGGGTTCTTCATTCCCTAAAACTAGGTATAGCGGATTGCACAAATTTTCTGTTAGTTAATTGTTCCCAAGAATGTCAAAGAATAATTGAAACCAAATGTAGACTACATTTTTTAGGTTTCTTAGGTTGTCTCGGTGTGACTACAGGGTTTCTGGGTGCAGGGGGTGAAGAAGGTACTTGCACAATCTTAGGTTAAACAATATCTTGTGGGTTTTTCTCTCGCATATCAAGGCCAAGAATATTTTGAAATAATTCTATGGCATCTTTAAATAACAACTTATGTTTTAGAGGGTCATACTTGTCTTCTTTAGGTGTTGCTTTGTGAATTTGGGGTATAGTATCAGCATCAACTCCTGTCTTTGCTCCTCCTCGAGTAATGATATTAAGGTTGGGAAATTTTCCCTTAATAAATCTCTTGATTTTTGAACTAATGAGGTTAGTTCCTCATTGTCTTACCCTATCTTCCCATTTTGCAACTAATTCTAGGAAGTATTTAGTTGCGTGCCCATTGGTTTTGCAGTCAGAGCACCATGAGCACCTTGGATGAGGATAGTCTCTAGCCATGTGACCTTGCTCATCACAGTTGTAACATATTCTTGGCCCTCTTCCCCTAGTTCTTCCTCCTCTGAAGTATCCACCGGTTCCACCTCCTCGACCTCTTCCTGGTCCTTGAGGATTTTCATTCACTCTAAATGTTGTTTGGTCCAACATGTATGCGAGTGCATATAACGCTCTGCATTGGTTGGTAGTATGTGTGGTAGATTCACAGAACTCACAGTGTATTGTATTTGGTACTGTCAAATATTTCTACATAATGGGGAACTATCTTGTCCCATGCCCATGGATTTGGAAAATCTCATAGTACTCAACTACTGGTGTTTCTTGGCTCCTTAGAAAAGCATGATATGCGGTGGGGTTATGGAATGGTAAGTTCATAGACACTTGTGAAACTCCTCCTCTGATGGGTCTTAGTGGGAGTCCCATCAGATTCTTAGGAGGTCCCATTCCCCTCATTCATGGACATTCGTTCACCATATGTCCTTTTGTATAACATCTGGTGCACCAGACCTTCAATCGTCCTGGTCTTGGTACTGTCAGCTCTTGAATAGTTTTTGTAAACATTGATATTTGCGCTTGTAGTTGTGCCAAATTCGCATATGTTGGGGGTCTGGTCACTCTTAGGCTCCTAGGGTACTCCTCCATGGCTTCAATCTTCATCGATTGTTCCAAGGCATTTGTCAATGTGGCTATCCATTGTTGTGTTAGCAGAATTCAGGTCAGAGGTAGAAATCCTTGAATACACCACTCCCTCTGATGTTCTTCATGTATTGGATGCGCTAACCTCCCTATGGCATATTTAAACTTCTAGTTGTATTCCCATGATGATTCACCTTCCTATTGTTGGATCTCGCACAACTCAGACAGAGCCTACTATTTTGACTGAGGTAGTTTAAACTCTACTATGAAACTTTTTCGTACCTGGCCAAGTGTGAAGGATTGACCTTGCATTATTGGAACTCCTAGCTCAATTATCTTCATGTACCACTTGAGAGCGCGACCTCTCAAGTTAGTCTGGAAATAGACCAACTTATTTGCATCTAGAGTCTCTAGATTTCTAGATTGCTTCACACAAGAACCAGTGTTTCTCAACATCTTCATCTCCCTTACCCAAAAATTATGGGTATCGATCAATCAAACCTCCCACATGACCAACCATTGTTGATCTTGGTGCTCTTATCAAAACAAAACCTAACATTCCTACTTGTGATCTACCAGGGAATTCCAACATCCTCTCTATACTCACAATTCTTGGTGGTGACTGACTAACTAATTGTACTGGAACATAACTAGCATGAGAAGGTAGTATTGAACTTACCATTTGTATAGAAGACACTTGGGGTGTGTGAGATTTGGGGTTGGATCCATTGGCTTTGGGTCGGTTTTCTTTGATCTGGGGGGTCTCGTTTTATTTCACTAGAGAGGTCTCTTCAACCAGATTCTCAATCTCTCCTGTTATGGGGGCTGAATATTCTCTTTCTTCTTCAAGATTCATGTCAAATTCCTCCTCTCTTACGTCTACACCTTCTCCTTCTTTTCCAACCTCCTGGGGACTTCTTTCTCTTTGTGCTTCTCTCTCGCTAAATATTTGACTAGCCAATCTTTCATGTCTTCTCATCTTCTGCAAATCTTCCATATGTCTTTCCTCCCCTTTTCCTGGTCCCACTTATTTCCGCAACTTCTAGGATTGTCTTGTTTCTTTATTGATCTTTCCGTGCCACCACTTCTCAACTATGGCAACTCTTTTCAAGTCTTTCTCATTTCTTTTGTCCCCCACCCCCCATGTTTATCGAAGAACCCTTCCCCTCTCTCATTCCATGACTCTACCCCAACCTCTCCCTACCCAAAGAAAGGTTGTTTACATTACCATCTCAGTCGGGGACATAGTCAACATCCCCTCTTCCATCAAGAAAATTTTAATCCATAGATGGATTTCTCTCAACAGTCTTCCCCTTGCGTCTTTATTAAAAATCGCCTGTGCTTGCGAAAAATATTGGTGTATCTCAGTTGCAAACTCGAT
Source organism: Picea engelmannii (assembly GCA_009831015.1). Taxonomy (NCBI): domain Eukaryota; kingdom Viridiplantae; phylum Streptophyta; class Pinopsida; order Pinales; family Pinaceae; genus Picea; species Picea engelmannii. The sequence goes on from ML784667.1 coordinate 863,209, forward strand.
AGTGTATCCTTCTAATGTGGTATTGACCCAGAAATCAATCCCTCGTGTGACTGGACAACCCATTCAATGAAGTGTTGCACTATTTTATGTGTCCCAAGTACAGACCGTCTTGACTCATTCTTGGAACTCTAGAGCTTCTTGGAGCTTATTTATCCAATGGATAAGTTCTTCTGGGAACCTAACCCAGAATATCTTGTACTGGTCACTCAATCTTTCTGAATAAAAGACTACCTCATGAGTACCTTTCATAGATTTTCCCCTCAGCTCTACTTCTTTCCATATCAAGGCGTCACAGTTTCTTTTCCCCCATTGGTAAATGTTAGATCTATGAAACTGTGGAAGCATCCTCCCTACAGGTTTCATTTTTACATAGGTCCCAACAATAGAACCATTTTGTTGGCACAAGTTTAATTAGGACAGGGTCCTTCTCAGGTTACCAAAAAAAGGTACCGAGTAGTCTAGAGCACTGGCATTTTCATATCCTTTGAAGAGAAGAAGTATCGACTAAAGTGCTACTAAGACAAACAGATAGGGAATGGAAAGGAAAATACTTAGGAGGATTCAAAGAACCTTCAAGATTCATCCTAATATTACACAAGACATCCAACTATCAAATAGATCTGAATTCATGTGTGCAAGAACTGAACCTACTTATGTTGCAGAAAATCCTTTAAACACCAATCCATCATGTGGAACTTATAGACCAGAAAGAAGTATTGTAATACATAAGTAAAACATAGAAAGACACATTATATTTTGAAAATTTAGATCCTTCTTCATATTATCTTCAGAATCTTTCTTCATTTACAAGATCAGAAATACACAGTAGTGATTGTTATGTTACATACTCTTGGCTCTGGACTCATGTCGCAAAGCTCTAACTCTCAAAAGGAATACAAATTACATTATAGACTCGGACCTTTTCTTGACTCAACTTACAACAACCTACTAGAGAGGGGAAGATCAGACAATAACAACAACCGAATGACTCAACAACGAACCCCTTTTCAATCATGTTCATCCCTATATATAAGCTAGGTTGTGTCTTTTGTCTCATCTTGCACACCTTCTTGTTCTATTGCAACCACTTTTTCTTAGCTAGATTTGCATTGTCCTTTTCGCAACTAGTTTCTGTTGCTTCTCCTTGTTCTGTTATTCTTCTTCTTCTAAAGCTTTCACATAGGGTACTCGGCCAAAACTTGCACATTTCCTTACCCCAAAAATGAAGGGCCCAACATATACCACAATGCCTTTAGATTCAATCTTTTTCTTTTGGCTCAATGAAAGTTAGGGACAAAGGTTACTCTCCTTCTCTTGACTCAATAATAGATAGGGACAAAGGTTACTCTCCTTCTCCTGAGTCAATATCTATTTCCTACGACCAGAACACACTCTTTTTAAGAGTTCTTCCTCAAACCCAAGAACTCAATCTCTCGTTTCTGCACTCTTCGTAGGTCTTCATCTACCCACCAAGCCTTCCTTTATTTCCTTCCTCAGAAAGATTGTGTGTGTCTCAAATTCCCAGTTCGTGGTTAGGTATGAAATCCTTACAGATGCATGATTTTCCCCATCCACTCATTAACTCTTGAGGAGGTCTTCCCACCTACCATCCTGTAATATACTAGATATAAAAAGTATGCAGAATAGAAATAAAATGCTAGAAATGGCAAAATAACAGTAATATAAACAGCATAATCTCCACAATAACACAGAAATAATATAAGAATAACAACAGAAATAACACTTTGATTTAGAAAGAAATGTTCATGGGCCTCTTTGAGGGGGAAAACTCCAGTCGATTAGCACTCTGTTACAACAATCTCCAAGCTAGGGTTTTCATACTCTCAACCCTTATTTATACTAAATATGTCTATCAAGAGAAGCATCTAGAGGAAGATCATTCTGGAAGTGGAAGCTTCTATTAGGTCTTCTTACATCCTCCTTATTATATTTTATTGAAAGGCCTTATTAATATTGACCTTTATTACATCCGAATATATTGATCTATCTATGTGCGGGTTAGGACCCTAACATGTTCTCCCCCTTAAAAACACCCTTGTCCTCAAGGCTTGAGATGTGGAAATTGCTGCAAAATGGTAGTTGGTTCCCAAGTGGCATTTGATGGAGTTGTATCTTTCCATTGGAATAGCACTTCTTTGATGGTTCTCTGACACAGGAAACATTCACGCTAGTCCAAAACTACTTCTGGTTGTAGCCAAATGGATCCTTCTTCAGCTAACTCGGAAAGTTTGGTTTGAATTTGGCACCTAGTTCCAATCACCTTCTTTAAGCATGAAACATGAAAAACAGGATGTAGCTTTGACTAATTGGGTAGATCTAACTGATAGGTGACTTGTCCCACACACTTGAGAACTGTATAAGAACCATAAAATTTTGGCACTAGCTTCTGACAATGCTTGGACTTGAGGGAAGTTTTCTTGTATGGTTGCAGTTGCAGAAACACCTGATCCCCTTCTACAAATTGATGTTCAGAGTGATTGTTGGGCTCTAAAGATGTCCTAAAAGAAACCTCTATGCATCAACCAAAGGTAGGCGCTAGCACAAGCATTTTACTTGTTGCCTATGTAGGTTCTTACCTTCTGTTTTCAATACCCAACCTTCAGAGATGCAACACCTGTAAAGGAACAACAATCATAAAGGGAACGACAGTTGTTCTATTCAAAGGATTAACATGACATGCAAAAGGAACAATAATCATCCCATTCAAATGAAAAACAAAAGGAACAACAATCATAACAAGGGAACGACGGTCATTATATTGGGCCGAACTAATGTTGAATTAATTGCATTGTAGTATTTACCCAACTTATCTAATTTGTCAACCCGAGGGTCATAAACTGATGAAGCACACGCAAAGTATATGCAAGATTGAAGTGAGACTAATCTAATCTAATGTTTAATCTACAACTGAAATTGAATCATTAATCTAACACATGACTGAAATAGAATCATTAATCTAGTTGCGTAAATGAAATTACTCTAAGAATGGGAAATCGCGTAAAGGAAATTAATCTAGAAATGGAGAACTACATGAAGGAAAAGTAGATACAACAAGTGAAGGGTTAAATGGAACAACCATTAGGAAGTGTTGTACCACCATTCAACTAGGGGTAACCATTGATCCCACTAATTTTTCTTTTCAAAGGAAAAACACCTCAGATATGTTTCCAAACACTTGTTGACAACTTTCATTTGACCATAAATCTAGGGATGATAAGCTGTGCTGAGATGCAATTGGGTGCCATGTAGCTTAAACATTTATTGCCAAAAATTTCTTGTGAAACTTGGGTCACGATCAGAAACAATAGAGTGCGGCATGCCATGAAGCTTAAAGACCTAGTCAATGAAAATTTGAGCCATTGTGGATGCAGTAAATGGGTGTTGAAGAGCACAGAAATGAGCATACTTGGAAAGGCGATCCACAACCACCATTATGACTGATTTATTTCCTGAATTGGGTATGAAGGTAATAAAGTCTATAGAGATATCCTTCCAAATAGCAGGTGGAATCGGAGCAGTTGTAGTGTGCCCAGAGATTTGACTGTTTATCCCTTGTTGCGTTGACACACCTCACATTCAGCGACAAAATTATGGATGTCATGTTTCATACAATCCCAGAAAAAAGAACGTTTGACCCTGTCATAGGTTTTGGTGAACCTGGAGTGCTTTGTTGTGGGTGTAGCATGAAGCTCAGAAAGTACCGTGGATTTAATCTTTGATTGTTTTCTTAAATACAAATGGCCTTTGTATTGAAGCTCATCCTGGAGCCAAGAGTACCCTTGGGGAGATGGAGCATTGGTTTGCAATTGATGGATCAGATGTGAACTTTTGGGATCTTGTAGCCATTCCTAGCACACATCTTGGAGTCAATCTGGTACAATGAAGGAAAGAGAAAAAATGGATCCTTCTTATTCATATTTTTGGGATAGTGCATCCACCAGCACATTGTCTTTTCCCTTCTTGTAAATGATCTCATAATCATATCCAAAGAGCTTAGTCACCCATTTTTGTTGCTCTAGGGAGGAAATGCGTTGTTCCAAAAAGTACTTGAGGCTTTGATGGTCTGTATTAATTTGGAAAAATTGACCTAAGAGATAAGGGTGCCACAAATCAACGGCATGTAGAATAGCCAACATTTCCTTTTCATAAATGGGTTTGCCCAGATTCCTTTCATATAGTTTCTTGCTAGTGAAGGCCAAAGGTTGACCCTCTTGCATAAGGACAACACCGAGTCCTTTCCCCGAGGCATCACATTCCAACACAAAGGTCTTTGTGAAATCAGGAAGGGCTAGAACTAGAGTGGTGCACATGGCCATATTCAAGGTTTGAAAAGATTGAGCAGCGACTGGAGTCCAAGTGAAAGAGTTCTTTTTTAGGAGAGCAGTGAGAGGTGCTGCAATCTTTCCATAATTCTTAAAAAACTTTCGATAATACCCTGTTAAGCCTAGAAATCGACGCAATATTTTGAGAGTCTTTGGGTGCAGCCAGTCTTTCATAGCTTCAATCTTTTTCGGATCCACCCTGACGCCATCCTTGCCAACCAGATGACCCAAGTATTGTACTTCTGAGGCACCAAAATCACATTTAAACTGTTTCAGGAAAAGTTGGTGCTAAGAGAGTAGATGGAGAACTCGATCCACATGATTAAGATGGCCTGTCTAGGTTTTTCTATAGATGAGGATATCATCAAAGAAAACTAAGACAAAATGATGGAGAAAGGGATGGAAGACATAATTCATGAGGTTTTGGAAGGTGGAGGGGGCATTACACAAGCCAAAGGGCATGACCAAAAACTCATAGTGTCCCTCATGACTTTGAAAGGTCATCTTGGGAATGTCTACCTCTTTCATATGTATCTGGTGATAGCCTGAGGGAAGATCAAGTTTAGTAAAGAATTGGGTGCCACTCAATTCATCCAGGAGGTCATCAATGACAAGAATGGGAAATTTGTCTTTAATGATCAGTTTGTTGAGGGTACGAAAGTCAAGACACATTCTCCAAGAACCTTCTTTCTTCAGGACCATGACTACAGGAGTAGAGTAAGGGCTCATACTAGGGTGGATAATTCTTGCATTAAGGAGTTCCTAGACCATTTTATCAATTTCATTTTTTTTTGAAAAGGGGTGGTGATATAGATGGATATTGGGAGGAAGGCTTCCAGTTACAAGGGGAATGGAATGATCATGAACACCGTGGGAAGGAGGGAGTCCTTGGGGAGTGGAAAATACCATTTGATGTTTAGAAAGGAGGGCTTCGAGGTCTTGCAGCACCGGGGGTGTCTTTGTTGCTTGTATGGCATGGAGTTGGGAAATGACACCAGAATGACCTTTTCTGAGCAACTTTTCCATGCGATGGGAACTAATGACCTCAGGTGAACCAAAAATGATGCCTTGGAATTTATATTGGTGGCCTTCCTGGTCGAATTGCATGGTTAATGCCTTAAAATCCATGAGAATGGAACCATAGTTCTTAGCCAGTCTGTACCCAACACAATGTCACAACCACACATGTCGATAGAAAACATATGGGATTTTAGGTGGTAGTCATTGATTTGGAGACGCACATTTTCACAGTGCCCTCCACATTTCATGGAACCACCATTGGCATTCATGATTTGGAAATTTTTCATGGCATGGATGTAGCAATGAGCTTCTTGGGAAATGCAGCGATGAATAAAATTATGGGTGCTTCCACTATCAACCAGAATGATGACCTTTTGATGCTTGATGTAACCAATTAACTTGAGGGTTTGGGGAGTGGAGAAGCCAATGAGAGCATTGAGGGAAATGACCAGTTCCACTTCAGGAGGGTCTGAAGGAGGGGTTATGTCAGTGATTTTAGGTGACTCAGACACAAGGGGAGTTTCAACATCCTCTTCTGAAATATCCTCAGAGATGCCCATAAAAAGATTTTGTTCCTTACACTTGTGGCCCGAGAAATATTTGTAATCACAATTATAACAAAGGCCTTTGAGTTGGCGTTCATCCATTTCAGACCTAGTAAATTTTTGGATCTTTAATAGGGCGGCGGGAGTAGTGGTATTTACGGGTTTAAGGCGAGGGATAAAGGACGGTTTTTGGTTTTGAGAGGATACAACCTGTTGTGCTTCTTTATCTCTTTTAGTAGCCTCTGTTGGGTCACCAAAGTACCATCTTTTTACCAACCTTTCACTTCACTTTCAATTCACTTTCACTTCACTTTTAACCATATCTCACTTTCTCATACCCTTACATTAAACCATTTTAATGATTACATGGGTTTTAGACATATTGTTTTCCAATGCATCTATTTTAGTTTTTTTGAGTGAATTTATGATTAAATATTGGAAAAATGACATGTTTACACTTATATATGGAAGTGGGATGAATTTCATGATGTTTACAGGTGTATTTGAAGACTCCAACCAAGTCAAATTTGACCATTAAGCCTCAAATTCGAATTTCCTCTTCAACCCTTTGAAGATTTGATGGAGATTTAGAGATCTACTCAAGTATCTTGGATGGATATTAATCATGAAAGAAATATTTGTGAAAGGATTTGTAGAGATATCACTTGATAGGTGTGAGCACATGGTTGTAACCAAATGAGACATTTGTGGATCTAGGAGAGATTTGTGGATCTAAGTTATCTTAAGTTTTTGTATAAATAGGAGTGCCTCTTCCATTTCAAGAAGAGGACTCTTGGAGCATTGTATCCAACTTATGATAGAATAAGAATCAAGCTTTCTTTTCACATCAGCTTTCAATCTCTAGTTTAGATTTAGAATGCTTTAGTTTATGTGTTACTTTGTTCTTGGGAGAATTTAGCTCACTCCAAATAGATCATAGTAGAATTTTCTTCTTGTTTTAATGCTTTGAATAGGTTTATATGATTTATTGTTTTTATTAGAATTATTTGATGATCATGATTGTTGATAGGTTTCGTGAAACATTTCGAGAAGACCTCCTGAAAAGGAGCTAGTGTTTTCATGCCTACAACAACTAAGCCTTTTTAAGTGTGTTTATTTTCAATGCATGAGTGTTTACTTGATGATCTTGATTGTTGATAGGTTTTGTGAAACATCTTGAGAGGACCTCTTGAAAGGGAGCTAGTGTTTTCTTTCCTACAACAACTAAGTCTTATTAAGTGGAATGAAAGAGTTAGGATTTGATTGAATTTTCTTAGATTAGAGTTAGATGCCTACTCCTCCATATATTTTGTTGGCATCATCACAAGCTTACGAGCATCCCTGGTTGATAATTAAATGAAATCAATTTAAGCAATTGAATTGCCCCAACAACCTCCACCCAACTCAAGGGTCGAGCCATGAGGACATGGGCCTGAATCTCATCCTTGAGGCCACTGATAAAACACTCTCGAAAGAAAGCATCAGTCATGCCCTCTGTTCGAAAAGACGGGCGCTCAAAGACAACTATGAAGTCTTCTACTGTTCCTGATTGTTTCAACTTTGTCAAACGACCCAAATGGTTGGTGTCCATGTCAAAGAATTCATAAAGCTCAGTCACAAATTGGGTCCAAGCAATATAACCTTGACGGAAAGTTTTTCTCCATTGCCACCATTGCCAACGTTCTTGATCTATATGGAGAACACCATACCGAAGTTTGGCCAAGTCATCTGTAATGCCGTATAAAGAGAAATAATGTTCCATTTGGGTTACCCAACCAGTGGGGTCCAAGCCATCAAATTTGGTCACATCCACCCATAGAAGGCATAGGTCACGTTGAAAGTGATGGGGCTGAAAGGTAAGGGAATGGGAGGAATTTTCACCTTCAGTCTTTGGAGGTGCATCAGAGAAAGGGTCATCTGTAGGGATCTTCAGTTTGGTGCAGAGTGATGCAAAGATAGATTCAAGATGGGTGGTCAGTTATTGTTTGACTTCCTCCATTGAGGACTGCATGGTTGTATTTATGGTTGTATTGATGGATGTATCGATGGAGGCAACAATAGCACTGAGTTGTTTCACTTCTTTTTGGGTCTTGAGAAAACCAGATTGCAAGGTGTTGAAGCGAGCTTCTAGGTATTGGCTATGAGTATGGGCCATGAGGATGGGAAAACTGAAAAGGGGCGGGCGGGGTCAGAAATTTTTCCAAAAGTTGATATGGATGAATGTGATAAGGGAGAAGAGATGAATCCAATGGAATATGTCTCAATTAATGGTGAAAAAATTTCCAGACTTGTTTTTTTCTTTTTTTTTTAACACCTGTGGAGTTATACTCTGGTTTGAAGAATATTGTAGCAATGAAATCCCCAAATGTTTAACCAGAAAGAAATATGTATTTACTTGGCAACCCAAACACAGTTGCACAACAATAGTTCTTGTCTGTTTTAATTTGTTTATGTTTCTGTCCCCCAAGGGTTAGGTATTCAAAGGTTCCATAGACAAGGGTTTGCCTTGTGCTATAGCTCTCTGATATACGTGTGGGGTCCAATAGTAGTACTCAGCCCAATATCTCAGGGAACTAACTAAGGAGGATAGACTGTACCCTTAGCCGTACTACCTGACTACCCAGGTACTAGAGAGTATCTTCCCAAGTGTTGTTCTCGGTGGCACTATAGTAGTCAGGCGAACAATTGGTTTATCTAAAGAGGGCTTTAGGAAATCTAGGCCAATCCGTACATAGGTTTTGTCTGATGCACTACCACTCGAAGGGGTAACAACAGGGGTTACAAGGTTGGCTAACAGATGTGCGCTTAGGAACCACTTGTATTTCCTGCGTGTATGAATCCCTCAACCGTGATTTTATGCACGTAATGATAGATCCCTATGACTTAAAGATGCTGGAATATGTCTCTACCATGGAAAAAAAAATTCCCATAATTTCTGCCAAGGAAAGTTCTCTGATACCACTTGTAATATACCAGATATAAAAAGTATGCAGAACAGAAATAAAATGCTAGAAATCGCAGAATAACAATAATATAACCAGCATAATCTCCACAATAACACAGAAATGATATAAGAATAACAACAGAAATAACACTTTGATTCATAAAGCAATGTTCATGGGCCTCCTCGAGGGGGAAACCTCCAGTCGAGAAACACTCTGTTACAATAATATCCAAGCTAGGGTTTTCATACTCTCGACCCTTATTTATACTAAATATGTCTATCAAGAGAAGCATCTAGAGGAAGATCCTTCTAGAAGTAGAATCTTCTATTAGGTCTTCTTGCATCCGCCTTATTCTATTGTATTGAAAGGCCTTATTAATATTGACCTTTATTACATCTGAATATATTGATCTACCTATGTGTGGGTTAGGACCCTAACACATCCTCACTGTAATTCATTTCTGGGTTAGAGGATTGTTCTGGTCCTGAGAAATTAAATACAATAAGGTACTGGTTTGGTGGAGGTTAACGCAACCATTCTTGGTCCCCTTAACCATCTCTTTCATAGCATTCTTGGTCTCTCTTATCACACCCCCCTTCCATCACTCATGCAACACTTATCCATTTTCTAGTAAATAACAAAATTTACATTCGTCGACCTTTTATACAAAATTCCATCAAATCAAACATTCACACATATTAAGTTTTCCATAGTCTCTTGGCCAATATGGTTATATTTACAAACTGGTGGAAACATGGTGTTACAATTCCCTCCCCCTTAAAGGAACAACATCCTTGATGTTCTATCTTTCAACATGATCTGTATATACAGAAGTAAACAAAAATGGATATGATTGTCTCATGGCATCCTCCATTTCCTACGTAGCCTCATCTGGGCCAAAGTGTTTCAACTGCACCTTGACCCGTGCAATGGTTTGATTCATGAGTGGGGTTTCCTTCCTGTCTAGTATGCATTGAATTTCTGGTAGGAATTCTCCCTCCGAATCTACCTAGGTCATAGACAAGTCAATTATATGATTAGAATCATGTGCATATTTCTTCAATAATGAAACATGGAAAACATTATGTGCCTTTACTATGGGAGGGAGTGATAGCCTATAGGCTACAGGTCCCACTCTATCTAATACTTCAAAGGGTCCACAATACCAAGGTTCCAGCTTGGAACAATCTCCCATTCTCAGGGAACTCTTCCTGGGCCTAACTCTAAGATAGACATGGTCTCCTATCTTGAATTCTCTGGGAGTTATTTTTTTGTCGGTGTAACTCTTTTGTCTATCTTGAGAAATTTTCATATTTTCTTTTATCTCAATCACTTGTTTTTCTATTTCTTTCATCATGTCGGGTCCGATTGTAATTTTATCCACTAGATTACTCCAGTTGAATAGAATCTTTCACTGTCTACCATAGAAGGCTTCAAAATGGCTCATCTTCAATGGTTCTTGATAACCATTGTTGTAGGAAAATTATACCAATGGAAGGTAGTATTCCCACTTCTTAGGTAGATGCATTACATGTATCCTTAACATTTATTCTAATATTTGGTTTACTCTTTCTATCTATCCATCATTTTGAGGGTGATAGGCTATGCTAAACAACAATTTAGTCTCACAACCAACCATTAAGGATTTCCAGAAGCTGGAAGTGAATTTTGTGTCTTTGTCATATACAGTCTCCCTAGGCATGCTATGCAGTATGAATATCTCCTTCATGAAGATGTTGTAAATATCTATTTCCTTGCAATTTGATTTAACAGGAATGAAGTGAGCAGACTTGCTCAATTTTTCCACCACTACCATGATGGCATCATTCTTCTTGGGCGATTTTGGTAATCCGGTGATGAAATCCATGGAGATGGTTTCCCATTTCCATTTAGGAATTGGTAGAGGATGTAACAACCCTACTGGGTGATGGTATTATGCCTTAACTTGCTGGCATTCTAGAAACTTAGCTAGATAATCAACTATATCCTTTTTCAATCCAGGCCAATATAATTTTTTCCTAGTGATCATGATCATTTTCTAATACCCTGGGTAAACAATATATGGTGTCTTATGCAGTTCATCCATTATGAATATCTTCAATTTGTCACAACTTGGGATATACAATTTGTTTATGTAATTCAGAAGGCCTTGATTGAGCATCTGATAGCCTTAAGAATTTATCCTTGTAGGCTCTTTCCTTAAGAATGAGGTCACGGTCTTGAAGAACACATTTGTTTCTTGTGAATTCCTAACTCTTTCCATGACATTCGTGTCACAGGTTCTTATCGCTTCCAGGTGAATCATTTTCATACTTATTCTAAGGGCATCAACCAATCTATTTTCCTTTCCTTTGATGTGTTTGATTTTGAAATCAAACTCACTAAGGAGATCCATTCACCTAGCTTGCCTGGAATTGAGTTTTGGTTGATCAAACAGGTTCCTCAAACCACAATGGTCTATCATAAGCCCAAATATCATACCCAGGAGGTAATCCCTCCACATTTTTAAAGCATGCACTATGGCAACCAACTCTAGATCATGGGTCACATAATTTATTTCATGCTCATTCAATTTTCTAGATTCGTAGAAAATTACATGCCCTTCTAGCAGAAGGACTCCTCTGAGTTCTTCCTTGCAAGAATCTATGCACATGAGGAAGTCATTTTCAGCGTCTGCAATATTCATCATGGGCACATGGGTTAGAAGGTATTTCATTTCCTGAAATATTTATTCACATTCTGATGTCTAAGTGAATTTAACCCCCTTTTTGTGAAGGGCAGTGATTGGAAAACCAATCTTGGAAAATCCTTTTATGAACCTTATATAATATCCTACTAAGCCCATAAAGGATATGATATCAGATACATCCTTTGGGGTAGGCCATTCCATAATAGATCTGATATTGTCAAGGTCTACTATCGCAGAAATAACATGGCCTAGGTAATGTACTTGCTTATGGAAAAGTCACATTTTTTAAACTTAGCATAGAGTTGATGGTCTCTTAGTACTTGAAGTACAACTCTAAGATGTTCTTCATGCTCCTCTTTGTTCTTGGAGTATATTAGGATATCATCAATGAAAACTGATACAAATATTTCTAGGAATTTGCTGAGTACATTGTTCATCAAGAACATAAAAGTGGCGAGGGAATTCATTAATCCAAATGGCACCACCACAAATTCATAGTGACCATATCTGGTCCTGAAGGATTTTTTGTGGATGTCTTCATCCTCGATTCAGAATTGATGGTATCTAGATCTTAAGTCAATATTTGAGAAAATGGAAGCACCCCTAATTGGTTGAACAAGCCATTAATTCTTGGTAAGGGGTACTTGTTCTTTATGGTTGTCATATTGAGATGTCTATAATCTATGCACAGTCGGAGTGTTCCATCTTTCTTTTTTCACAAACAAGGTTTTTTCTCCCCATGGAGACACATTGGTCCAGATGTAGCCTTTGTCTTTCATTTCCTTTAACTGTATCTTGATCTCAACTAGCTCGGGTGTACTCATCCTATAGGGTGTCCTAGACACTAGCACTGCTCCCAGTGCAAGTTCTATCGAGAAGTCGATGTCTCTTATTAGACGTAGACTGATACCTCTTTTAGAAACATGTCTCTATACTCTCTTAATATGGGGTGATCCTCTAGGTTCAATTTTTCATCCTCAATATATTCCAACACCTATATTGAATATAGAGGGCATCCCTTTATGCAACATTTTTTTTTTCATTTGAAGTGGTGATATTCGTCTCACTGAGATAGGTTTCTGAATCCCTTGGAGGGTTATTTTTCTCCCTAATTCATTTACACATTCTAAAGTTTTACAGTAAAAATCCAAATTATTTTTATGAGCCACTAACCAGTTCATACCAATCAATAGGTAATAAGATCCCAGGGGAAGTATGTTAAGGGTTTCTTGGGTGGGCGATCCATTCATAATGAATTTACAAGCCGATATGACCTATGCTATTTTTCTTTTGGTTCCAATGGACAGTTGTACCAACCATGGATTAACATGTCTAAATGGTATCAACTTACACTTATAAATAGTCTGAGGGTCCACATAACTCAAAGAACCATGGTTAATTAAAATAGAAACTAGACGGTTGGTGATCATACCTTCCATCTCCACCTCTAAGGCTTGGTGGTCGGATTGGTTATTATCCAGGGCTGCATAAGTTTGTGGCATGCTCCTAGCCACATCATTGACTATGGTAGCTTATTGGATGTTGTAGGCTCTCCTACTGTCCTGTTGTTTGTGTGGACAAATCCTCAATAGATGTTCTTCTCCACAACCCCAACATTTCAAGGGTTTTCTCTTTGGGTTATCAGTCTTTCTTGGGGTTGCTTCAAAAGGTTTATTTCCACTCTGTGAGGGGAAATTTTGTTGATTCACACTTCTAGTAGGAAGGGTCATCCTAGATTCCTTCCCATATTTCTTAAATCTTGGGATTAAACCCCTTCTTCTTGAATCCCGAACTACTCTTGTTACTTGAATGGTTTCTTAAACTCTTTCAATGAAAAGTCCTTCTCATTGATTCCTTTCACATTCCTAAGGTCTTCCCTCGAAATGGAAGCCTTTCCTTTCAGGTTGAAGATAGATATTTGAGCCTTCAATTTTTCAAAGTAGTCATGGACTCTGAAGCACTTCTTTAAAATAGAAGCCAAGATTTTGCTTTCTCCCCTTTCTTAATCTCTTTGTCGAAAGAGGGTGGTTTGGCTTTATTAAAATCTTTAGAATTCTTTCACTTATTTCCTTTTCTTTGATAATGGGAGTTAGTATTACTATTAGAATACCCCTTGAGGTTGTCAGATTCCTCTCCAGAGGACTCTCTCGATGAATTTCCTCTGCCTCTAGGTTGGGCCTTCCTCGAGGTACTTCTCCTAGTGTGGAAACTTATGGGACCACATTTTCATACTTCAGGTGGGCTTTGACTTCTCTTTGTATGTCGTTGGTGAAAATGATTGGTTGTGGGTCCATGTCGTAGCTTCCTCTGTATGTCAGATAAGCTCTACAGCAAGACTGCATTAATTTTTGTTTATTTTTCTTTCTCCTTTATCAATCTCTCGTTGTCGGTCTTGCAACTCTGTAATTCGGCCATGAGGATCCTTATAGTTTCAACCAAATTTAGAGGGGTTTTCACCACCCTCCTTTCGTCAGATTCTTCATCTCTATTGTGGGAGCCATCCCCCACTTCATGGCATGTCACCATCATTTATTATTGTAGTTTTTCGTGATTTACTAACTGCTTGAATGCTAGAAAAACACTTGATTTTAGCTAATAGTCTATTAGATCATGAACAACACATAGTTCATATTTCTTAAATACACACACGTAGTAAACAGATTTCATTCTTTTCTTCAGTAAGAGTTTAACCAGACTCTTTAGGGAAGAGGTAAGGTAGGGTGTCACCCTTAAATTTATTTAAATATGGTTTTCATGCAACTCGTCCATGAGCCCAAGAAGGCCAAGTGTTGTAACCATTCTCTGATACCAATTTGTAACACACCCATGTTATAAACCTAAATTGCATCATACAAGCATACCTCGAATTTGGCCCTCTTGCATGAAATTTTTTCCAAGACATCACTGAGTTTCTCTTCTTAAAACCAATTTTTAGAAGATGTATGCACCTTGCTCCACTACAGCCCATGTACATACTTAGGTTGATCCACTATAGCCCACGTACATACTCAGGCTTATGCACTATAGCTTGCATACATACTCAGGTTGATGCACTACAACCTGTGCACATACTCAGGTTGCTTCAATACAGCCCGCGTACATACTCAAGATGCTCCACTATAGCCCACGTATGTACTTAGGATGCTCCACTATAGCCCACATACATACTCAGGTTGTTCCACTACATCTTGCGTATACCTCCAAAAAGTTGCAAAAAATAAAAAGATGCAAGGAATTCATTGAGATTATGGGCTATTGGGTAGTTTTCCAACTAATCCACCGCCTATAGCCCGTCACCTAAATGAATAACCATCCTTTTCCCATATAAAAGGAGGTGTTGGGGTCTCATTCAAAAGAGAAGCATAATAAAAATGAAACTCTGCTAGTTTCACATCCCCTCCTTGCCCCAAGAATTTGTAGCCACCTTGTGAGTTTTGTGCAAGAATTGTCCACTCTTGCCTTTTTCCTCCATTATAAGCCTATGCCATTTACCTAGAGAGAAGTGTGAGAGGATAAAGATATGTGGAAGCACAGTTTGATTTTGGTGAAGAGGAGCCCGGACCAGGTTTGAGGAGCAGTCGTCGATCTCATTCTAAGTAAACTTTATGATATTAATAAAAGGAATACTTTTTCTGTCCCGCAATATGATGTGTTGAATATTTACATTTGATTTATGTTTCATACTAACATCTAACCCACTAATTCATATATGAGATACATGTTCATATTTTCTTGTTTGTCTTTTTTGAATATAGTTCATCCTTGGGAGGAGACTTGTAGTCGAGGAGCAATCAAACGCGAAAGGATCGACACCAGACACGTAGTTTAAGGTAGAGTTACCGGATCTTTTTACTTTGTATTTCTTGTATGGATGTGGGGTATATTCATGGTATTATAAAGAGTAGGAGACTTTTAGAAGGTTATATATGCCTACATGTTGAACCCTAGTTTAGTCCATAGGGGGGTTTTCTCGCATACCTGGAATTTGGCCCTCTTGCATGCAAATTTTTCCAAGACATCACTAAGTTTCTCTTCTTAAAAACCATTTTTTAGAAGATGTACGTACCCTAATCCACTAAATCCTACATACATACTCAGTATGATCCACTACAACCCTCATACATACTCAGGCCGATGCACTACAACCCACGTACATACTCTGGCTGATGCACTACAACCCACATACATACTCAGGCTGCTTCACTACAACCCGCATACATACTCAGGATGCTACACTACAACTCACATACGTACTCAGGCTGCTCCACTACATCCCATGTATACCTCCAAAAAGTTTCAAAAAATAAAAATTTGCAAGGAATTCATTGAGATTACGGGCTATTGGGTAGTTTTCCAACTAATCCACTGCCTATAGCCCATCACCCAGCCGAATAACCATCATTTTCCCATATAAAAAGAGGTGTTGGGGTCTCATTTAAAACATAATCATAAGAACAGTGAAACTCTGCCCATTTCACATTCCTTGCCCCAAGAATTTGCATCCACCTTGTGAGATTTGCATTAGAATTTCCCATTCTATCCCTTTTTACTCCATCATAAGCCTATGCCATTTCTCTAGAAGAAGTGTGAGAGGAGAAAGATATGTGCAAGCATAGTTGGAGCTTGGTGAAGAGGATCCCAAACTAGGTTTGTGGAGAAGTCATCAATATCATTGTAAGTAAACTTTGTGATATCAATAAAAGGAATATTGTTTTTGTCCCGAAATATGATGTGTCAAATATCTATGTTTGATTTATGTTTTATACTATTATCTAACCCATAATTCATATATGATATGCATGTTTCTAGTTTCTTGTTTGTCTATTTGTGAATGCAGGTCTGCCTTGGGAGGAGAATTGTAGTTAGTGGAGCAATATGTTGGTTGTGGAGCTTGATTATCTTCCTGATTCAGAGGTCCTTGCTTTCAGTCGTGCTTATATCCCATGAAGTATTTACACCCTAGAAGTATGTTCACTCTTCCACGCAAGGGAGTGCAAAGGGGGGGTACCCCCTCTGCGGGGTCCGAGGGGGATATCCCCCTAGCTGGGGTGTTTGGCGGAAAGCGGTCCCCCGAAGGAAAAATTGCTTTGTAAATGTATATTGTAATTTCATTGTAAATCTGGACCGTTCATTATAAGTTCGTATATCTAACAGTAGAGATTATGTTAGGGTTTTTTTTCCTAGAAGGAAACCCTCTTTTCCGAGGGAAATGTATTGCGGCTATGGTTGATCATGAATATTTTATTCTGAGATAGGAGATTGTGAGAGAAATAAGAGGAAGTTACAACAAGTTTGTTGTAGGTTGTATCCCTTCATATGCTGGATAATAATAAAGGAAGGACCTAGAAATTTCTCTGGTGGAAATAGCCCACACTGGGTGAACCACGTAAATCTATGTCTCTATTGTATTGTGTATCTTTTGTGTTTTGTTTCCACATTTGTTTTATTTTATTGCTCCACGGTCCTGTTTTTCTAACAACTGGTATCAGAGTGAAACATAACTCGCATGAAAAGAGGGTTCCTGGTTCGAGTGGGAGAAATGTCGGAAGATGGAAAGTTTAGGGTTGAGAAATTTAATGGCCAAAACTACCAATTATGGAAGATGCAGATGGAAGAATATTTATATCAGAAGGATCTATTCCTCCCATTAGGCAAAGTAACAAAGAAGACGACGGCCATGAAAGATGAAGAATGGGAGATTATTGACAGAAAGGCTCTAGGAATGATACAACTAAGCCTGGAAGCATCAGTGGATTTCAATATTTCCAAAGAAAAGACAACAAAAGGTTTGATGGACGCATTGGCCAAATTGTATGAAAAAACCCTGGCATCCAACAAGGTATTTCTAATGAAGAGATTATTTAATATGAATATGTCAGAAGGTGGGTTCATTACAGATCATTTAAATGAATTTAATACGGTTACTAATCAACTAAGTTCTATAAAAGTGGACTTTGATGATGAGGTTAGGGCTCTTCTAATCTTGTGCTCATTGCCAGAAAGCTGGAACAGCTTGGTCATGGCTATAAGTAACTCTATCTCTGGTTCAAATACTTTAAAATTTGATGATGTTGTTGGTGTTATCCTTAGTGAGGAAATGCGATGGAAAATCACAAGTGAGACATCAGGTAATGCTTTGAACATGGAAAACAGGGGAAGACAAAAGGATAGAGGAAAGTGTTCAAGGAACCACGAGAATTCTAGAAAGGGCATATTCAAATCCAGACTTGGAAAGATAGAGTGTTGAAATTGTGAGAAGAAAGGACATCTGAAGAAAGATTGCAAAGCTCCAAAGAAACAAAGAGATGGACAACAGGAGAGAAATCACGAAGCAAATGTAACATGTGATGTGTTACAAGATGATTTGATTTTTTCTGTAGATAATATTTTTGAGTCTTGGGTAGTAGATTCAGGAGCTTAATTTCATGCCACACTCCATAGGAAACATTTTCTAGATTATGTTCAAGGTGATTTTGGACAGGTTCATTTGGGTGATGATGCACCATGCAAAATTGTTGGAATGGGAAAGGTAAAAATAAAGCAATGAAATGGAAACCAATGGTTATTGAAAGAGGTAAGACATGTTCCATATTTAAGAAAAAATATAATTTCAACAGGGCAGTTGACAAGTGAAGGTTGTATATCCATAGTTATAGATAAGATGTGGAAGGTCATCAAAGTATCATTGGTGATAGCGAAAGGAGAGAAGGTAGGTACATTGTATTTATGTACTAGTAATACTGACTCTTCTATCTCTTTAGCTTCCACAGGATTGGATATATCACTATGGCATCATAGGCTTGGACACATGAGTGATAAGGGTATGCAGATACTTCACAAAAGAAATTTGTTTCTAGATATTAAACAAATTGATTTGTACTTTTGTGAGCATTGTGTTTATGGAAAACAAAAGAGAGTCAGATTTCTCAGAGTCGGAAAAGAAAAGAAGAATGAAAGGTTAGAGCTTGTGCATACATATGTATGGGGACTAGCTCAGGTATCATCTCTTGGTGGATCTAATTATTATGTTACTTTTATTGATGATGCAACTAGAAAAACTTGGGTTTATTGCATTCGACAAAAATATGATGTTTTTGATACTTTTAAGAAATGGAAATCTTTGGTTGAGAATGAGATAGGAAAAAAGTTGAAGTGTCTCAGATCAGATAATGGAGGTGAATATTGTAGCAAGGAGTTTGATGATTACTATTCATACCATGGGATTCATAGAGAGAATACAGTTCCAAGAACACCACGAGAAAATGGTCTGTCAGAAAGGATGAACAGGACAATCATGGAGTGTGCAAGGAGTATGAGATTGCATGTCGGTTTTCCCTTACAGTTCTGGGAAGATGTTGTAGATATTGTTGTTTACTTAATAAATAGAGGACCTTCAAGCTCTTTGGATGGTATAATTCCAGAGGAGGAATAGACATGAAAAATGGTAAACTATTCTTTTTTGAAAACTTTTGGTTGTGAAGCATTTGTCCATATTGACAAAGAAAATAGAACAAAGCTTGAGGCAAAATACAAGAAGTGTACCTTTATTGGATATGGTGTTAATGATTTTGGTTATTGCTTATGGGATTATGAAAATAACAAAATCATTAGGAGTAGAGATGTCATATTCAATGAGAAGGTCATGTACAAAGATCAGTTGCAGGGAAAGAAAC
>ML784667.1:894457-936818 GCA_009831015.1 Picea engelmannii
TATACTTAAAAATCCAATTAATGAAGAAGAGAAATCTGTCGTTCATAAACTGAATCAAGTAATTGCTATGTTTTTTTAAGTGCTGGAAGAAATCAGATATGGATTATATTGATTAAATCATATCATTTTCAAAAGACTAAGATAGCTAAAGTAGTCATTAACCAAATGCAAATTGATACACAAGAACATGAACAAAGTATTGATATTATGAAAAGCTAAAGTTGTAGCAGAATATCAAATTATGTCTCAGTCTATATTAAAACTCCATATCCTTGTTCTCCCATGAATGAGGATGATATTATTACAAAAATAATGAGTATTTATAAGTTTTTCCACAGGGTAAAACCTCCTTGTGGATAATATCAAACTGTTTACATAATCTGGGAAGATATTCCCAAAATCAACTAAACTAGGAACTAAAATGAAACAAAATATTTCAAATATCTTCTAACTGCTGATCAAATCCAATGCAATTTCGAATTGACCTGTAATGGACCAAAAATAAAAAGTTAGAGAGATATCTTATGAGCAAAACAATAAAAATCTGACTCTACAGACTTAGCTACATAATCATCTAATTCTGTAGCTAGTCTAAAATAGTATACAGAATCAGAATCAAAATCAAATCAAATATTTTAAAAGAATTAAATCCAATTTTCTTTCAATGATCATTTAAAACGAATCACTTAGGATTCAAATGATTTTATCATTCAACATTAAACAGGATCAAAAGTGATTCAACCGAACACAGAGATAGGAATACTATGTTCTTCTGTTACTATAAAATCGAGTCTTTCATAATCGAACAGTAACAAGACTGTTTCATATCCAATTGAAATCGATAATGAACCATATCATATGTGATACGATCTAATCCAACACAACCATTTTCCACTTGTTATAGCTGTAACGATATAGCAAAATATTCATATCACTTAATCGAATACACAGATAGGAAGACTGTTTCGATTATCATTACAAGTCGGGTAAATGAAATCTTATGTAACGGCATCATAATCGTGTCTCAACAAATCGAATGAGATCGTTTTGATATTCAGTTGAAAACATAACAAATAGAAAACACTTTGTTATACTTGCATCGAACAGGATGATCCCGATAACTGTAAATCAAAAAGATTTAGGCTGTGAACGAATTCAAACCATAACCGACACATAACCAAAAAACATGACAGGATCAATCAAATAAGATTTGTCATAGATTTCGATTATTGATTCTTGCACAATCAATAGACAGGATCGATTAATTTTGATCACAATCGTTTGAATCATAATAGAGTTTGATCGATTCATTTCACAATTTAAAATATAGAGCATCAATTATAATCTGAAATCGATTCGTACAACGAATTTGCCAACTTAGAATAAAAACGGATCGATTGGCTAAGATTTTCACACAATTGTTACGATTCGGGTTCATTTCCCAATTCAGGCGCGAAGGTTATTCGAGAGCATTGTTTTCATCAAAGAAACAAAGTCGTTATCCTTAACTCGGAAACAATCAAACGACACAGCAAGCATCTTCCCGAAATACTTACCATTCCTAGCATACTAATGATAATGAAATTGAATCCAAGCAAGATTGTAACAATCAAACTTAATCAAACCATTTATAGCACAAGGATCATAACCAAATCAAATCTGAGCGTGATACAAACCAAATCATTCGAAGGCAAACTATTAATTTTATAAACTAGTCAATCAAATCTCAAAACACACCACTCAAATCCAATCGAAATCTAATGATTTCTATACTGGGAATAACCATATCGTATATCAAATAGAATTTTTTTTTATTCAAAGCCAATCCATATATAGAATGCATGCAATGTAATAGAGCCATTCAATCTTGTGAACAGAGCTGTTTGAAACTGAAATCAAATCGTATATAAACCTAGATTATTTACACAATGAAATGAAATTTTCCATACTTGTGTAGCGATGAGGCTGCTCAATTATACCAGCTTGGAATTAACAACAGTCGTGGCTGATTCCACATTTTTAAACAAGATGGAGCCGGTCGTCTTTTGTTTCTTATCTGTCGCTTGTAGCTTGGCCTTTTGACTGGTCAGGGCTACAATCTAGTCCTCTAGTGACTGAATCTTTGACTGGAGTATTGGGACATCATTATAATACCACTCCAACCACAAATTGCATTGATCACAGGGTGACACTGTAGGTTTAGACAGAGCAGGAGAGGGTTTGGGTAAATGACCAAGGGTTTCACAAGGCAACTTAATGCCTGGGTAGTTAGGGTCATCCTGTAGGCAGGGGGGTAGGTTTGACACAAAGTCATACGAGTGTTTGGCACACAAAGCTTGCGAATAGGGGTATTCGCTAGCCAAGAAACGTTCCACTTCCGAATCGGAGTCCTCACTCAACACGATAGGGTTTGTCTCAACAGGAGGTTTTGGCTTGTTTCTTGCCATTCGTGAAATCAAACGTGCATTCTTCTTCCCTTTAACATTTGCAGTAAGGTTGGCTTTGGACTTCTTGGTCATAGGCTTAACAGTCTCAACACTCTTAGCCACAGCGTGGGGTAAGTCGATAGGAGGGTCAGCCGAGGGTTTAGGTAGTAGGATATGGTAGGGAACTGGGGGTACAACATTGACCTCGCTCACCACAGGTTTGTCAACCTGTGGAGGGTTTGAATTCTCAAAACCATTCCGAGTAATGAAATTTCTCCAACAATCCCCGAGCAGACTCAAATGACAGACAACAATAAGCTTCACCAACCCATAATGAAAAAGGCTACTATCAGCCTGGTTTCTTTTGTACTTCTTCAACATTTTAAATAGGCTTCTATGAAAATAATAGGGCATATTGAGCTGATAACACATAAAAACCATAAGCAAACGCAGGTGGTGTAGGAATACAAACTCGTATCGACCCTCACAGGTGATAAACTGTTTGATTATCATTAATAAATCGTGCCAACATTGTTTAAGCATGGTTACTGGCATACCTCTATCACAAGAGGTGATTTTGCGTGACTAGAAGAGCAGTGTCCATGGGACCTCTCCGACTTTGTAATTCTTGGACCATTATTGTCCAGTGACAGGTAAACCCGTAGCAAGGCTGATAAACTGTTCATCAATTTCCAATTGTATATCGTCGACCTTGGCTCGACAGCCATCGAAGGTCATGGAAAACTGTCGAGCCACGCAAAGGTTAAAACCATCAAAATGTTCCACGAAGGTAAGCCATCCATTGTCTGCCAAATCTTGGCGGGCATTGTCAAACATCAACAGGGCCTGCTTTCCATTGGGTTCAACTCGCACGACTGGTGCCATGGAGTTGAATGCATGGTAAGGGAAGGGTTCGAACACATAGTAACAGAGCTATCCGAACCAACAACAATGAATTGAGCCAAAAGGGGGTAAGCATTGACGCAAGCATGCGAAGGTGGTGGAGTTATTTACCACCATGCAAAACAATTATGGTCAAAGTACAACCGCCGATATAGATGTTCAATTCATAATAGTGGATCATCCATTAACTCAGGTGTACAACTAATCAAATTCAATGGGCACACAAATATGCGCTAACACTATGCCATAGTGTTTAAACACCCAACATACAAATCAACACCCAAAATCAAATATGCAGTAATGTATTGATTCATAAGTTTAACCAAGGTGCCAAATAGTTGACATGCCAAACAAATATAAAAGATTAACATAAGGATCCTATCATACATATATAAAAATTAAATTAAAACCCTTATGTAATTCATAGAATCAATGATTAGGCAAGTCATAAAAAGTAAATCCAAATGCTCAATGTCTTCCAAACTTAATAAAATCAAGTTATGCAATCAATATAAAAATGTTCAATGAGCATAGTTTAAGTGTCCTTTCAGCCACATGACGATAAAAAAAAGGTAAGTATAATAGAAAATATCGACAAAAGATTATAACAGTTCAGATAGTGATCGAAATGTGACCTCGAAAGGAGAAGTTTTCATGCTTCCAGTCGTGAAAAATTAATGGAGACAAATTTCCAAATGTCGCAAAAATGAAAGTGTCGTCTATAAAAAAAATGCAACGAAAAAATTGATGTTTGCAAGACACAGGTGTAGGCAACTTATAGGATCATAAAAAATTGATTTGGCTGCCAATAGGTTGTTTTTTCTCTATCCTTAGGTAGGACTGATATCTGATTATAGACAGAAAAACCATCAATCATGGATATCCTAGATGCACTAGTTACCTTCTGCAACATGTATTCCATCTTAGGTAAGGGGTAATTGTCCTTTCTGGAGATTTTGTTCAGGTTTCTGAAATCAACACAAAGTCTGATTTCTCCACTCTTCTTTCTTACTGGCACCAAATTAGCCACCCACTCGGAACATCTCAAAGGGACTATGATTTGAGCATCCAACAACTTCTTTACTTCTTTCTCCATAACAGACAACAACATCAGATTAATATGTCTTAGCTTCTACCTGAATGGCTTAGCCTCTTCTTTCAGTGGGATCTTATGCTCAATGACAGTTGTGTCATATGTCTTCATCTCTTCATAGGTCTAGGCAAACACATCAGCAAACTTTTTTAATATCTCAACATACTTGGCTCTCATCTCCCTTGACAGGCTTCTTGATATATTGACGAACTTAGGATCCTCCTATGTGCTAATATTGCATTCAGTTACATCAGCATCCCCATTTGAAGCCTCACCCTTCACTGCCACATCATTCCCATCGAACAATCTTTCTAGAGCAACTAGTTCCTTTGGAATGTGATTGCTAGGAAACTGAACAATATGGTGACTAGCAAGTTTATTTAAAAACACCTCGGGGTGAGGGTTACCTTCAGGATCAGGATTTTGATCAATGTGCAATGCAAAGAACTCATCAACAGACTCAAGAAATTTTCTAATTTCAAGATCATCCTCGAACACCTTCCAATGCCTGATATTGTTCGGCACATATGACTTATATCTTATCTCAACATCATATTTGATCCTAGGTGGCAGAGGTATCCTAAACTGGCTAGATGAGACAGCTAGGGAATCAACCAACGTATTTTCTTCTCTTGGAATAAAAGAAATGTTGAAAGATGAGAATAAATTATCAATTAGGTCCCACACCTCATTTTTGTAGTTTATGAGTCGAGGATGTTTAGCCTGATAAGCATTTCTGACCTGTTGGACTATCAACTCAGCATCTTTGAACACTGCTACCTCTTCAATTCCCATCTCTTTTGCAACCCTTAAACCTAAAACAAGAGATTCATATTCTACCACATTATTGGTGGTTTCAAACTCTAGCTTGTATGACAGGGATATGGTTTCTTGACAAGGGGATACAAAAACCACTCCTGCACCAGCACCTTCATTAGAAGAGGCTCCATTGAAGAACATCTTCCACACAAAGGTAGTTGGAGGAGGTATTTTCTGATGAGACAAGAGCTACTTTATGATTTCAAGAGGGACTTCATGAGCATCAGTGAGATGTAACAAACTAGACCCCAAATCCATTTCAAGTGCATAGATAGGATGGTTAGTGGGGTCTGCTTCGTCACTGACAATGTAGGCCAACTGAGATTCTTTGTACAATCTTTTGTGTTCTCCTCCAAATACTAGAATAGTGGCATATGTGAGGTCCATTTGTAATTTTCCTAAAAGATTTTTAATCCAAGATATTGACAACAACTTGCCAAACTTGGGGGGAACATCAGCTACCACAATGTCCATAACCACACTCTTCATTGGTTGTTGAAATAAGGACACCACCAGGTCTTTGATGGCTCCAAGACATTGCACCCTCCTTGAATCAAAAGAGTACAAATCATGATAGGCCTTGGTTACTTCCAGTACCAATTCTTCCATGACTGTATTAGGCATGAGGTTATGGGATGCCCCTCAATACATCAGGCAATTATGAAGCACCTTATCATGTATGTTTAGGGATGTGTAGAAGAGAGGGGATGAATCATCTCTGTATTCTACCATGGGACCTAGGATGATTAGTGGATTTTCATATTGGAGATTTACTAAGTCTGTGGTAAGCTGAGGTGGCTTGGACTGCAATAGTTTAAAGAGGGACCTTTTGAAATATCCATTTTTAACAAGTTCCGAGAGGGGTACGGGAATTCTGGCCCTTTGAATTTCATGCTTGAAACTAAAGGAGGAAGGAGGCTTAGGAATTTCCCTTACCTTAGAGACAGGATCTTTGGATGTTGGTGGGAGAATATGAGTTTTCTTTTCTTCGGTGATATTTTCCTCTTGTTTAGTAGGCTTCTCTGCCATAAGGGGTTGATCAGATTTCTCTTATTTCTTCTTTGATCTGAGGTTATATTTATTGGGACTGTTATTATTGGCTTTCTCCCCTTTTCTCAACTCATTTATTTGATCGTTCATGAGAGACTCTTCATATGATGCTTGAGTCAAATGTGGAAAAGGGGAGGTGTCTTCAATATAGTGAATTTCAAGACCAAGATCATCTATATCCTCTCCTTCCTCATCAACAACACGGTTATTTTGGATAGGAGTTTGAATTATCTGATCATCTCTATCTCTATTCTTCTGTTCCCTTGGCATAATCTATGGAACATTGTTGTTTGGCCTCCTGGAATTTCCTCTGTTATCGACGTTCTGAGGATTTATGTAAGTTTTTTTTCCCTCCACTTTCATTTTCTCCATCTCTGTAGACAGAGTCTTTACCATTTTTGTCAACACGTTCATTTGAGATTAATTTGTAGAAGAACCGGATGCAAAGGCTTCAGATCTCTTTTTGGGTATGTCTCTATCAGCTTTATTTTTGAGTCGATCAACAACTAATATATTTGACTCAACTTCCACAGTCGAGTCCTGTATGTGAGCCAGGGAAGTGGCACATCTTTCCCTCAACAAAAGGCAACAATCTGGGTCAAAAGGGCTAGCATAAGTAATTTTGGCTGAACCTTCTGAGATATTTATCTCAATAGGGATCTTATTGTACATCTTATTGAACCTCTTGGAGAAGTCAAAGAGAGACTCTCCTTCCTTTCTCTTCAAATATCTGAACTCTGTCATGTAATACATGAAGTCTTTCTTATCTCCCCACTATCTCAAGAACGCATTATCCAAAGCCTCTATACCATTGATGGATCTAGGGGGAAAGGCCCTAAACCACTTCCTAGCCTCGCCTTCAAGGATATGAACAAAAATCCTCATCCATAAGTCTGCATGCATGATGACATGACGACTGTGAAACTGTAAAAGGATTCAAGGTGTTCTTTTGCGGCTATGTCCCCTTTGCCTATAAACTTGGGTAGCTTCTTAAGGTAGCCATCTGCTGGAAGGGCATTGAGAGGCTGAGGTAACATAAGGGGAGCATACCTGGAAGCTATAATGGTCTCCATCCTCGTCATGGGGGGATTTTCTCATGCCATAGGGATATTAAGTGGAGGATAACTAGGAGGAGAAGGAGTTCCAACAGGGGATGTTGGAACTGAGCTTCCAGGTGGAAAGGGAAAAAATGGAGGGTTTTGAGGAGAGGCTACAGGACTGGAGTTGGCAGAGGCTTCCCTCTCTACAGTGGTTTCAACAGTAATAAGAGGAGGGGTGAAAAATCTAGGAGTAGGGAAATATTCTATGGTCCTTGACCTAGGCCAAGGTACAGCTTCAGGGGAGAGAGGATTGAAAAGGATTTCTCCCGACAATATCAGATCGGGAGGGGAAAACTTAGCAGGAACACTCCCAAAATTTAGAGTTTTAGAAACTCCAGCAGAAGGTATGATAGGGAAATGCGAAGCAATCAATGGAGTTTCTAAAGAAGGAGATGGAAAGTTATCAGAAATACCTAGTTTAGCAGTGGAAAATCCTCCTCCGAAGGATTTTCCCTTTCCGATAATCTTTTCTGGATCTACTTCAGGTGTCGCCAAGGGAAATTGCGGGGCAGACCTCATGTGTCTGCCTCTAGAAGCCATGATTGAAACAACAGGTTCGCCTCAGGGGAGTCATCACAATCGAGTCACCAGGTGCACAGTAGCAATCTTGAAGGGCTCTGATGCCTGATGCACCTTCAGAATCAGAGGCTCAATGTCATTCAATTATGGGGAAAATCTTCAACTTCATCCCCAGCGACGGCGCTAGAAAATGTTGGTGTCAAAATTCACTCCTGGATTGCAGCAGGGGCAGAGCCCGACACCCATCAGTTTTATGTCACCATTGTTTTATAAAGGGGTGATCGACTGGAAGTAAACTCAATACAATATCGTTTTAAACTCATATTTCTAGACTAAGGTTATGCGTGGATAGGTGAGGTCTTAATCTAACTTCAGTTAGTAGTTTGCAGTAAAGGTGAGTAGAAGAAATACAATTGTGAGGGAGTGCAAAGGTTTGTTGTGAGAATCAAGCTTCCAATAGTCCAAAGGGGAATGATTTAAAGACAAGAACATTGAAAGAAATTGTGACAACGCTAAAATAAAACCTTTATATAACACTGTCAGAATACTTCATGTGACTCAGTCAATCATAAACTCTTTCAATACTAAATGGAAACCAAAAGGAATAAGAAGTTGATTGTCATTAGATTAGAAATTTCACATATAGATACATAACCAGGGAAAACCAATGCTTCATTAAAAATATACAACAGGGAGCCTATCTCTACCAACGATGGATACAAAAATGGAAAAAATGCCTTCATATACTTGGAGCAAAACCCAGAAGAAGCTTCGAGTTACTGCATTGAAGCTGCATTGAAGGCATTACGTCTACATGTTTATTGGTAGATTATGCATGCAGTCTCTAGACCATTGTGCATTTCAGTCAGATGCCACCATGCTCCAGAATGGGCTTGCAAGGAGTTGACAAACTGATAGTCCTCTCCTGGGATTTCTATTTATGGTGGAAACAATGTCCACCCACCATCAACTACTTCAATAACTACTTCCTTGGGATCAAAAATGACCCCAGTCAACTCTGTATCTTTGGGACATGGAGGCCTTCTCATGCCACCACCTAGATCTTCTAAACAGCTTCATGGTAAGATGTGGAGGCAGACGCAATGAGTGGGGTAGCGAACAGGAAGCAACAGATTAGTGATGACCAGGAAGGGGTGATTTGGCATACTAGATGGGGAAGTGAGGTGAGGAGAGGCCAGTGGACGGATGTGGCAGATCTTGTGCGGGCCATGGAGATATGATGGTGGGATGTGATTTGTCCAGAGAGAACACCTCTCCTATGATAGGATGACTTGACAGGTGTGGGAAGACAAGAGGGAGTGAAACAGAAAATGATATGCCACAAGGGTGAGTGGAAGGCAGGAGTGTCATAACGAGACATGGGGGAAACGCGTGATGTGACTAGCAGACAGGAGGCCTAATGGAACACAGGTGGCAATAGGAGGGGGGGAAACGCAAGGAGTAGGCACCACGATAGAAAAGGGGCCCACACTGGAAAACCACCTATATCAGACCCCCCCCCCCACACATTAAAGGTAGAATGGTTGGGGGGGTCTAGAATAGGACCTCAACTGTAGATCTGGGCATGGCTTGCCTGACCCTCCAGATCTACACACTGGGAAACCCTCATATCAGACCCCCCCCACCTATTAAAGGTAGAACGGTGGGGGCGAGGGGGGCGTATGGAATGGGACCTCAACCATATATCTCGGCGCGCATACCCTGACTGCTCAGATCTGCGTGTTGCATAAACCAGGGCGCTTATGCACCCCCAACTTGGGATAAGTGGGTTTTTAACCCATTATTTGCCACTTTTCCTCCGAAGGGGACACCTCATAGGAAAACACCTCATATACAAGATTATGTGCTAACAAAAGGTATACTTTAGAAACTTTGGTTCTCTAGAAGATTATTCTCAGGTATAAGTTTAACCCTTTTTTGGGGCTTGAGGGACTAAATTTACGAAAAACAAACCCCCACGGAGTCCATAGTTAAGATATTTTCAAACTCCCTAAAATTGAAAATATTTTCGAGTGACCTTGTTCCTTCATACTCATTAAACTGGTCCAAAAGAACATCCCCTATAGAGTCCATAGTTAAGCTCTTTTCAGACTCCTTAAAATTGAAAAGATCGTCGAGTGACCTTGTTCTTTCACACTCGTTAAATTGGTTCAGAAAAACATCTACTAGCATGAGTTTACCCCTTTTTCCAGCCTGTAGATTACGGAGGAAAAAGCTACACCTTGGGAGATTCATCTTGCCGGGAGAGTTCTCCTAAGTAGATTTTATACTTTTTTGGGCTAAGGAGACTAAATCTAGAAAAAGGTTTTGAGTACATAGTTAAGCTCTTTTTAGACTCCTTAAAGTTGAAAAGAGTGTCGAGTGATCTTTTCTATGTCACGCTCATTAAAATGGTTTTGAATATACATCTTTTTGGTGTTATTTTATCCCTTTTTCAAACCGACTAGACTACCTTCGAAAAAGGTACCCCAGTGGACTCTTCTTTTATGTTTTTTTAGACTCTCTAAAAATGAAAAACCACCGAGCTTACCTTCTCTGGGCTCATGAAAAATACATTGAAGGGGGTTTCATCATGTCTTGCTAATCACAGTTTCATATCTGCATCTTTGGCCTAATTTCGACTCCATGTTGCTCTCAACTGAACCTTTGAAGCATGCCTTATACGCAAGACTTGTAACACTTTTCCTCTGTGACCTGTCTCCTTGACCCATGGAGGAATTTTCCCAAGTGTCCTTTCCCCGCACATGTCTCCTTGCTATGAGAATTAGTGTGTTCCTTACACTTGGAACTAGTATGATTTGTGACACTCATTCCTCCTTTGTAACGTAGCATTCTTTTATTCTTTTTCAAGCTCTTCAAAATATTGAAAAAGACAAAAAAATCAAATATACCCCAAGAAGAGGACAGGAAAAGTATTTTCTTTTTATGGAAGCAAAATGAGTCGCCCTTCGACAAAGCACATCCTTTCATTTGTCATCAAGCATTGGGATTTAATATGAACTTAGGAATTTGTTCTCGCTACATAGAGTTGTGTCCTCCTCTATTTGGTTATTCTTCCAAACACATGGAGAGTTTATGTTGCCTCCTGCATCGTGAACTTGTGTCAATGTCATGCTGCCTCAGTCAGATCATATGTTGTGTTATTTTCCAAGGTAATTTTAACCCAATCTGAGTTGGCCTTTCTGCAGTTTGTCTCTTTCCCTCATGTCCGGCCAACCCCATAAGTCAAATCATGTCTTTGTTCGAAATCAATGAAGTTCTATGCTTGATCATCGAGATCCTCTTGTTTGTTCCTCGAAGAGCCATCGAATAACTCTAGGTAGTGAATTCGTACACTCACATTACACTCCTACCCAAGTTTTGAAGATCTTGAAGTTGTTTCTCAAGCTTTGAAGGCCTCATCTCCAACCATCAGGCATAATTTGGCTTCTTGAAGATGGATACTATACATGTATATCTTTGATTTTGAGATGTAGATTCATTGTGTATTTCTTGTAGCTACACTTTATATAGTTATATGACATGGATCTGTAGTGTATTTTATTGGAAGCCATGATTTATTCCATCCCAAGCATGGGTATTCCCACCTCGGTGAGATAATTGTTATTTTTGTAGATGGCACCTCCTGAATTCTGGTCTTGGGCTCACTCACTTTGTACATTGGTGAAGATTTTCTAATTTGTTTTGGCCATCAGATGCTTTTATGACCTCACACATTAGGGGGAATCTGTTATAAACCTAAATTGCACCATACAAGCATACTTGGAATTTGGGCCTCTTGCATGCAAGTTTTTCCAAGTCATCATTGAGTTGCTCTTTTTAAAAACCATTTTTAGAAGATGTACGCACCCTAATCCACTACAACCCATGTACATATGCAGGCTGATCCACTACAGCCCGTGTACATACTCAAGCTGATGCACTACATCCCGCGTACATACTCATGTTGATGCACTACATCTCGCATACATACTCAGGCTTCTTCACTACAGTCCGCATACATACTCATGTTTCTCAACTATATCCTGTGTATGTACTCAAGATGCTCCACTACAACCTGTGTACATACTCAGACTGCTCCACTACAACCCGTGTATACCTTAAAAAGTTGCAAAAAATAAAATGTTGAAAGGAATTCGTTGAGATTACGGGTTATTAGGTAGTTTTCCAACTAATCCAGCACCTATAGCCCATCACCCAACCGAATAACCATCCTTTTCCCATATAAAAGGAGGTGTCTAGGTCTCATTCAAAACATAATCATAAGAACAATGAAACTTTGCCCATTTCGCATCCCCTCCTTGCCCCAAGAATTTGCATCCACCTTGGGAAATTTACATCAAAATTTCCCATTCTAGCCCTTTTTCCTCCATCATAAGCCTATTCCATTTCCATAGAAGAAGTGTGAGAGGAGAAAGATACATGGAAGAACAGTTGGAGTTTGGTGAAGAGGAGCCCAGACCAGGTTCGCGGAGTAGTCATCGATCTCATTGTAAGTAAACTTTGTGATATCAATAAAAGGAATACTTTTTCTGTCCCAAAATATGATGTGTCAAATATCTATGTTTGATTTATGTTTTATACTATCATCAAACCCATAATTCATATATGAGATGCATGTTTGTAGTTCCCTGTTTTTTTGTTTGTGAATGCAGGTTAGCCTTGGGAGGAGACTCGTATTTGGCGGAGAAATCAAACGCGAAAGGATCGACACCAGACGTGGATTTAAAGGTAGAGTTACTGGATCTTTTAACTTTGTATTTCATGCATGAATGTGGGGTATATTTGGGGTAGTTATAAAAATTAGGAGACTTTTATATGATTAGATCTGCCTACATGTTGAACCCTAGTGTATTCCATAGGGGGGTTTTCCCGCTATATAAAACTGGACCCTGAGTATCTTTCCTAGGGATGGGGAATCAAAATTTCACTCAAATTAACATCTCATATCCTTTGTCTGAGGTTCTTATCCTCTTCTAATCACCCGTAGCATTCTAATGACTTCTACCAGGCTCAAATTCGAGCTTTGGGTTGCAAGTTATGGTTTCCCAAAGCTCTTCGGGCATTCATTAGTTGATGGCCACGTGGATCCACCTCACAAGTATTGTTTCTAAGTTTCCTCCTCCACAATGAAATACCATCCACCATCCGATCTCATGAATGGACTTAATCTCTTTCTCATATATCAGTTGTAGAGGAAATCGACATTTCAACACTTCAATGCCTCTTTTCTATCTACGCATGAGACCACCCAAAGTCCCGAACTTCCAAAGTACCGTAAGCTTTCCAAGTAGCTCCAACCTTTGGGCCTTTCGGTCTCTCTACCATAATACACCCCAAACCCTCCGGAGTCTTGATCACTTAACCAACCACTTTGGTTAGGTGGGTATGTACCACAGGCTGACACATGGAAGGGCCATAAGTGACACATGTCATGTCCCAATGGGTCTATAGGGTATGTGATACACACAAATCCGGGTGACACGTGGCATGTCAATCTTGGGCCCATGTCACCCTGGCTAATTTCACTGGGCCACG
This sequence comes from Picea engelmannii, assembly GCA_009831015.1. Classification (NCBI taxonomy): domain Eukaryota; kingdom Viridiplantae; phylum Streptophyta; class Pinopsida; order Pinales; family Pinaceae; genus Picea; species Picea engelmannii. The sequence goes on from ML784667.1 coordinate 907,927, forward strand.
TCACTCCGATTTGATCATATTTCATACCCTTCGGTCTAATAGCCAAAGTTGGTCCACATAACCCTTGGTTAAAGGGCCTCCACTGCTTCACAACTTCGGAGTTAGGAGTTTTTGCGATGCAAACTCCTATTTTCTCCCAAATTTGGTCAGCACCGGGTTAACCAAAGCCTAGATCTAATGGTTAGGAATAGTCTTGAAGCATCCTTGAATCGACAACTCTCATCACATTGAGCTCCATAGAATATCGACACACCCCACCTCAAATTCCTTGGAGTGCCTAGTCTCCGAACTAAAGAATATTATGCCACACGTCCCCTATATATCGATGGCTGAGAGGGATCTCAAAGAACCTCGAGATCCATGGTCCACATTACTTCGCAACTCCAGCCTTCAGGGGTTTTGACGTTAAAAAATATTTTTTCTCCCAAATTTGAACTTCAATGAAGTCTCCTCGCTATAGATGCAACTGTCGAGGGGAACCCCGAACATTCTTGATCGACGGTTCACACTACATCTCCATGGGTAGTTGGATCTCAGTTTAGACAGTAATATAGATTCACCTAACCACTAGGGAAACCATTCATTGTTGGTTAAATTTCTGGTAAACGAGACTCTCGTTTACCTTTAGCCAGTATAATGGTGGTAAGGTCAGCCATACTCCAAACTCCCAGACTTCTGGACTTCCGAATCTAGGAGGAATAAGCTCCCTTAGTCTTAGCCTAAGGTTCCTAGGTGTTGGTCATATGGGTCCTCCCGAACGGATATCATCCGATCATCTTCCAAATGAAGAGATATCCCTTTTCAAGGATTGAACCTTGCTATCCTTATCAAGATTTATAATGAAATGGTTAAGGACTTGGGCTTGAAATCTTAGTCACACAACAAGGAATCTGAAAGAGGTATCCTCTTTAGATAGACAGGTTCACATTGGCATGATATCTCTATCTCGATCATCTTACAAGATTATGTCCCAAGAAGCCTCAAGGGATAATATGGGGCATACTGACTATCATTCAGAAGCAAAAGTTCACAAGGGGATGAATGATACATATATCATGACCATTCCACACAAAAACCATTTATAAATACAACTATATATAAACCCATACATTCATCCATTGTTTCAGTTCAATACATAATGCAAGAAAATACTTAACGAAACCATAAGGCATGATGTGACTACTGAAAGGGGTGCTCATTTCCACCCAACCATAGGCTCAGTCACTCCTAATGGATTTACCACTGACCACCCCTGAGCTACACCATGATGCTTTGAGATTCAATCATTTTATTCTGGCTCAACAAACGTTAGGGATGAAGGTTACTCTTCTTCTCCCAACACAGAAATAGACAGGGATGAAGGTTACTCTCCTTCTCTCGACTTAGTCATAGATAGGGACGAAGGTTACTCTCCTTCTCCCAAGTCAATCTCTATTTCCTGCGACTAGAACACACATTTTTTCACATTTCTTCCTCAAACTCGAGAGGTTTGTCTCCCATCTCTGCACTCTTCACGGGTCTTCCTTTTCCAACCACGCCTTCCTTTATCAACTTCCTCAGCAAGATTGTGTGTGGCTTGAATTCCCAGTCCATGGAAAGGTATGAAAGCCTTAAATATGGGTTCTCTCCCCCATCCCCTCATTAACTCTTGAGGAGGTTTCCCCGCCTACCATCCTGATTGTAATTCATTTCTGGGTTAGAGAATTGTCCAGGTTATGAGAAATTAAATCCAGTAAGGTACTGGTTTGGTGGAGTTTAAGACAAACATTCATGTTCCCCTTAACCATCTCTTTCATCACATTCATGGCCTCTTTTAGCACAACCCCCTTCCAACACTCATGCAACACTTATCCATTTTCTAGTAAATAAAAAAATTTACATTCATCAACCTTTTATACAAAGGTCCATCAAATCAAAAATTCACACATATTGAGTTTCCCATAGTCTTTTGGCCAATATAGTTATATTTAAAAACTGGGGGGGAAAGGGTGTTACAATTCCGTCCCCCTTAAAGTAACATCTTCCTCGATGTTCTATCTGTCAACATGCTTTGTATATACATAAGTAAACAAAAATGGATATGACTGTCTCATGGAATCCTCCATTTCCCACATAGCCTCATCTGGGCCAAAGTGTTTCCACTGCACCTTGACCTATGAAATGGTTTGATTCCTGAGTGGGGTTTCCTTCCTGTCTATTATGCATTGATTTTCTGGTAGGAATTCTCTCTCCAGCTCCACCTAGGCCACAGATTAGTCAATTATATGATTAGAATCATGTGCATATTTCTTCAATAATGAAACATGGAAAATATTATGTGCCTTTACTATGGGAGGGAGTGCTATCCTATAGGCTACAAGTCCCACTCTATCTAATAATTCAAAGGTTCCAAAATATCGAGGCTCCATCTTGGAACAAGCTCCCATTCTCAGGGAACTCTTCATGGGCCTAACTCTGAGATAGGCATGGTATCATGTCTTGAATTCTCTCAGAGTTCTCTTTCTATCGGTGTAAATCTTTTGTCTATCCTAAGAAATTTTCATATTTTTCTTTATCTTAATCACTTGTTGTCTATTTATTTTAGCATGTTGGGTCCGATTGTAATTCTATCAATTGGATTACTCTAGTTGATTGGAATCTTTCACTGTCTACCATAGAGTTCTTCAAAAGGGCTCATCTTCAGTGATTCTTGATAACTGTTGTTGTAGGAAAATTCTGCCAGTGACAGGTAGTCTTCCCACTTCTTAGGCAGATGCATTACTTGCATCCTTAACATGTCTTCTAATATTTGGTTTACTCTTTCTGTCTGTCCATCAGTTTGAGGGTGATACACTATGCTAAACAATAATTTAGTCTCACAACCAACCATTAAGGATTTCCAGAAGCTAGAAGTGAATGTTGTGTCTCTGTCATATACCATCTCCCTAGGCATGCCATGTAGTATGAATATATCCTTCTTGAAGATGTTGGAAATATCTATTTCCTGCAAGTTTATTTAACATGAACGAAGTGAGAAGACTTTCTCAATTTTTCCACCAATACCATGATGACATAATTCTACTTGTTTGATTTTGGTAATCCGATGATGAAATCCATGGAGATGGTTTGCCATTTCCATTATGGAATTGGTAGAGGTAGTAACCTGGTTGGGTGTCGGTGTTATTCCTTAACTTGCGGGCATTCTAGACACTTAGCTAGATAGTCATCTATGTCCTTTTTCAATCCAGGCCAATAGAATTGTTTCCTAGTGGTCGTGATCATTTTCGAATACCTTGGGTGACCAGTATATGGTCTCTTGTGCAGTTCATCCATTATGAACCTCTTCAAGTCGTCACAACTTAGGATATACAATATATTTATGTAAGTCAGTAGGCCTTCATCAAGCATCTGAAAGGCTTCATAATTATGCCCTGTAGGCTCTTTCCTTAAGTATGAGGTCATGGTCTTGAAGAATGCATCTATTTCTTGTGCATTCTTGACTCTTTCCCTGACATTCGTGTCACAGGTGCTTACTACTACCAGGTGAATCATTTTCATACTTCTGCTTGCTGATATTATGGTAGTTGTCGGAGGTATTTACCTCCACGTGTAAACCTCACAAGAATAGAATATTTTGGGAAGAAAAATGAAACTGTAATTAATTGGAAAATAGCCATAGAAGACAAGTCGACTCAAGAGAATGACTTGTATTAGGTTATTAGCCTCCAATAGAAGAAGTTGGTTAAAGGAAATATTATATACTAAAGAATTAGTACCCAGAATGAGAAGTTGGCCCAGGTAGTTTTCCATAATTAGTATAAATATAGGAGGCTATTCTTCATTCTGGCCAGTATTCTCATAACTGCAGAAGAATCACTTGTGCGCACTGCAATTGGTCAGTTTGTGCACAAGTTTGGAGGAGAGTTGTTGTTGCAGCTATTGCAACTAGTAGATTTCGGTTTTGGCTTGGACTCTCTCTTGGTTATGGTTTAGACTCTATGATCAGTTGTTGTTACTCTTGCTTGGTGTGCTATCCTTGGAGAAAGGTGCACCACCTTTGTTTGGCTATCCATTCTAGGGTTTTCTTTCGGAATGATTCTCTGTCAAGGTTAAGGTGCTCGGGGGTGGCGTCGACCTATGGTTGGGTGACAATATTTATATATTGTCTATGGTTAAATAAGCACATCCATTATATTCTAACATGTTATGGGCCCACACTATCTTCAGAGAACTAGAATATAGATTGGGAGGATTTGCTTAATTACAGTTGTAGTTGGAGCCATTTTTTGTTGCAAATACGAAACCATAACCCTCTCATTAAGGAACCTTAAGTGAAGGGATTGACCTAATTTATGGATAGACTAGTGCTCCCTAGCCTAGCACATCTTCTGGTAATCTCATCCAACTAAGACATCAAGTTTGTTGTTTTTGGTCAAATATAGGGTTGGCCAAGTCAAAGTAGCCATGAATTATTCTATGAAGTCAGAAAACAAGTTAGAAGGGGCTTCTAACTTCAGAGAATGGAAGACAAGGATTGAACTCATCCTTTCCAAGAACAAAGTGTTGGATATCGTGAATGGAAAGATCATGGAACTGGAGTTTGAAGAAGGAAAAGAGAAGGAACCACAAAACATTGCAGTTATGGAGAAGTTCAAAGACAATGACATCAATGCCATGCGTATCATAGTGGATTCTATAAAATACCACTTGATACCCTACATCTCCCATCTTGATTCATCTAAGAATATGTATGATTCCCTAACAAACCTCTTCTCAGTCAAAATTATTGGACAAGTAATGATAGTGAAGAATGAGCTCCGTGACATGAATATGAATGATGATGGCAGCATAACATCATACTTTGTGATAATCTCTCAGTTAAGAGGTCAACTCCAAGCTATTGAAGAAATATTTTCAGAGAAGGAACTGGTAAATATAGTACTCAACGATATTCCCAAGAAATGGGATGCATTTGCCTCAAGCATGAAAATAAGGAAGGAGTATCCTACATTTGAAGAACTTTGGACTTGTTGTGCACAAGAAGAATCAAGGATCAGTGCAAAAGAGAAACCCCAAAATAAATACGATGATCAAGCTTTCACAACAAGGTTCAAGAATTTTAGGAATAAAAGGAAGTTTGGCTCGAGGAAGAAGCCAAATCAAGAAAAAGATATGCATAAATAGAATGCTTCAACTGTCGAAAATATGGTCACTATAAGAATCATTGTCCCGATCTAAAGAAAAGGAAGGAGACACACTAAGCATCAGTTTCTGAAGAAAAGGAACCTTCAAAGAAGACTAAGAAGGATGAAACAAACTTCTTCTTCTAAGACAAGGTAACAATACTCCTCACAGTTCTTGTACATACCATGTTTTCTGTACATACCTTGCATATCTATCTCCTAGAATATAATATGTTCCAAGAGAAAATATACCTATGGAAGAACAACAAGATAAGGATTACTATCACTATGACTACATGTGAGACAATACACATGAAACGATGAAGTGCATCAACAACCCCTGGTAACAATTCATGTGGAAGTTATTACATAAGTAGCAACTGCAAGATAAGCCGAAATCAGAATCAAACTTAAAGAAACATAGAATAAGTAAAAACATAAAGAAGTCAACAATCAAGAGGCAATTGGAAAAGGACTTATGACACCTTGCAGAAGGCAATAAGGATGCAAACAGAAGCATGGACTCTCCTATATGGAGGGAGTCATTTATATATTTCAAAAATAAGAGCATGTATCCATGCATGAAGAAAGGATTAGGATGGAGCTAATCCTAAATTATATGATCCATTGAATATGATGAAGTATATATCCATGGTAGCAACCATGAAAAACATCACATGTTCAGTTTGACTTTAGAAGAATCCTTTTTCGAGAAGAATCCTTAAAGAATCCCTGGTTGTCCATCCACATCCATAATCCTATGATGAAATAAAGAAGTTGGAATCTTCAGGGCACGGAATCTATAGAGAACTCCATGGACCCAAGAGCTAAAGAGAAACATGAGGAAGAACATGAAGATTCCAAGAAAGAAAGAAAAGTAGAACAACCAGTCATTGTATTGAGAATCAAAAGACTACTAGCTTGATATGAACTCTCTAAAAGCAATCAATAAGAGGAACTGAGGAAGAACAGTGTATGGAAGACTTATGAATGTAAGCATTGTGAGATCCAAAACTAGAGGTTCTCCCAGATGGAGGGAGAAGACTATGATGATTGCTTGTTCCAGTAAACTAGACATACCTCTACATGAGCCATTATATCGTTCGCAATATCCATGGGTTGGATTTTACATCAGATGAATGAAAATACTGTTCTCCAGAGTAATTGAACAAAGAAGAGTATGTAGAGAAACCTCAAGGTTTTGAGGTATACCAAAAAGAGACCCTTTTATGCAGATGAAAGAAGACAACTTGGTAAAGAACCTCCAATGCACAACATAAGTGTGGTGAAAAAATTTCTATAACAGAGATATTGTATCAGAATGGTTACTCAAAAGATCAGGATGATGGATTTCTAATCCATGACAAAATCTCATGATGGCAGAAGAAGTACCACTTGGATATTTTCCAGTTTGACCCTTCCCATGATGTTATGAACTAGCAGGAAATAAAAGATGAATCCAACAATGATATACTATATTGATCAGAGCTATATGAAGCCTTCAGAAAACCAGTGTTCCAGAAAGACCGAAGTACATTGAGATCAAGCATTACATTCTCCATGATGAAGTCCAGAAAAGAGATAGTGGTTCTCCAATATATATCTCCACAAATGAGAAGATAAGCATATTTTGGTAAAGCCTCTGTCCAAGATGAAAGAGCTTGTGTACTAAATATGGATCTCGTGGATATGAATCCCTTATTGAAAAAGGGAAGAGATGACTTCCAGGTTGGGAGGGAGCACTGACGTGTTATTTATTTATGGAAAGTAATTTTTCCATTCTAAAAATGGTCCAGGATGAGCAATTCCTTTCCAATTCAGAAAGTGGTTTGAGATTTCTGACGGATAGGCATTTTCCAGTTTAGAAAATGGTCTAGATAGAACGATCATTTTTGTAATGAAAATGGTTCGATGGATTGTTGATGTACCATAGATAGTGATTCCCCTTGTGGCCAGTGTGGGGGAATGGTCTAGGACAATCTCTCTTCTTGATGGTCACTCTCAGTAGTGGTCAAGAAGATTGGTCTGCCTCACCAGATAGTCATTCTTTCAAAGCTCACAGTTGTGAGCAGTTTCGAAGAGTGGTCCGTTTTGGAGGTTAGTGCAGGACAATCATTTTTTTAGGAAATGTTATGAACAGTCATTCCCTAGGGCATATTAATTCTCTCCAGGTTTCACTTTGTTTAGTGCAAAAGGAATGGCCTAGATAGGTGAATGGTCCAGGTTCAACAATCAGGGACAGGCATTCCCTAGGGAAAACTCATTCTCTCCAGGTTGCACTTTGTGTAGTGCCGAAGGAATGGCCCATATAGGTGAATGGTCCAGGCTGAGAAATAAGGATAGTTATTATTCATTAGTTGATAAGAATAGTTTAGATAGTTTATCATTGATGTTTTACCTTATGAGGGCATATGCTCTTCCAGATCTCACAGATGTGAGTGGAAGAATGGCCCAGATGATTCAGTTTATATCATAACAATGTTTTTATGTGCAGGTTGATATCAGATGATATGATTGTTATGGATATTGTATGTCTCTGGACAATAGATGTATGTTACTTTGGTGGATGTGTTCCACTGATTGTGACTATATTTCACTGATCAAGTATCTGTGTACTACTTGTTGTGGTAGTGTACCGGTGGATTGTAGTTGTGTACTACTATGGATATACATAGTTGCGTTCTATTGAATGACATTGTTTTGATTGCCTTGAATACTATCAGTAGTGTTGGAAATGATTATCAGCTAGATGGATCATCAATGGACAGAGATTCTCCAGACAGGAAAATGGTCCAGGACATTTATTCTTCTAGGACATATGTTCGGATTAGAAGAATGGTTCTTGTGTCACTTTATGGAGTGAGAGACTTATTCAACAGCATGTCTGATTACTCAGATGGAGTATGGTTTCGAGAGATAATGTAGTTGATGACAATGATAGTTATGATGGTTCTCATGATCTAATCATGAGATAATCTATACTACTATGTTGATGGTATCGGGTGAATGGTATGTTTGTGCTCAAGACCATTACCTTCAATACCTCCCTAGCTAGGAGGAAGTGTTGACATTATGGTAGCTGCGGGAGGTATTTACCTCCATGTGTAAACCTGATGAGAATAGAATATTCCAAGAAGCAATAAGAAACCCTAATTAATTGGTTAATAAACCTAGAAGACAAGTTGGCTCAAGAGAATGACTTGTATTAGGTTATTAGCCTCCAAGAGAAGAAGTAGGCTAAAGGAAATATTATATATTAAATAATTAGTACCCAGAATGAGAAATCGGTCCAGGCAGTTTGCTAGAATTAGTATAAATATAGGAGGCTAGTCTTCATTTTGGCCAGTATTCTCAGAACTGTAGAAGCAACACTTATGCGCACTATAGTTGGCTAGTTTGTGTGCAACTTTGGAGGAGAATTGTTGTTGCAGCTGCTGCAACTAGTAGATTTCATTCCTTAGAGAAATGTGTGCCACCTTTGTTTGGCTATCTAGTCTAGGGTTTTCTTCTAGAATGGTTCTCTGTCAAGGTTAAGATGCTCCGAGGTGGATTCGGCCTATGGTTGGGTGAAAATATTGTTATACTATCTAGGGTTAAATGAGCACATCAATTACATTCTAACACTACTAAGGGCATCATCAACCATATTTTCCTTTCCTTTGAGGTTCTTGATTTTGAAATCAAACTCACTAAGGAGATCCATCCACCTAGCTTGCCTCACATTGAGTTTTTGTTGATCAAACAGATGCCTCAACCCACAATGATTTTTCATAAGAAAAAATTTCCTACCCAGGAGGTAATGCCTCCACATTTTTAAAGCATGCACTATGGCAGCCAACTCTAGATCATGGGTCACATAATTGATTTCATGCTCATTCAATTTTTTGGATTCATAGAAAATTACACGCCCTTCTTACATAAGGACTCCTCTGAGTCCTTCCTTACAAACATATGTGAAAACGAAGAAGTCATTATCATGGTCTGCAATCTTCAGCACAGATGCATGGGTCAGAAGGTATTTTAGTTCCTGGAATCTTTCTTCACATTCTGATGTCCAAGTGAATTTAACCCCCTTTTTCTGAAGGGAAGTGATTGGAAAATCAATCTCGGAAAATCCTTTTATGAACCTTTTGTAATATCCTTCTAATCCCACAAAGGATATGATATCATATACATCCTTTGGGGTATTTCATTCCATAATAGATCTATTCTTTTCAGGGTCTATTGCCACCCCTTCTTCACAAATAAGTAATGTACATGCTTCTGGAAAAGTCACATTTGCTAAACTTAGCATACAATTGATGCTCTCTTAGTACTTGAAGTACAAGTCTAATATGGTATTCATGATCCTCTTTGTTCTTGGAGTAGATTAGGATATCATCAATGAAAACTGATACAAATCTGTCTAGGAATTTGTTGAGTACATTGTTCATCAAGAACATAAAAGTGGTGGGGGCATTGGTTAATCCAAATGGCACCACCACAAATTCATAGTGACCATATCTGGTCCTAAAGGTTGTTTTGTGGATGTCTTCATCCTCGATTCAGACTTAATGGTATCCAGACCTTAAGTCAATCTTTTAGAAAATGGAAGCACTCCCTAATTGGTTGAGCAAATCATCGATTCTTGATAAGGGGTACTTTTTCTTTATGGTTATCTTATTGAGTTGTCTATAATCTATGCACAGTCAAAGTGTGCCATCTTTCTTTTTTCACAAACAAGGTTGGTGATCCCCATGGAGACACACTGGGTCAGATGTATCCTTTTTCCGTCATTTCCTTTAACTAAATCTTGAGATCAACTAGCTCGGGTGCACTCATCCTATAGGGTGTCCTAGACACTGGCACTGTTCCTGGTGCAAGTTCTATCAAGAAGTCGATGTCTATTCTCGGAGGTAGACCCAATACCTCTTCTGGAAACACATCTCTATACTCTCTTCATATGGGTTGTTACTCTAGATTCAATTTGTCATCCTCAATAGGTTCCAACACCTGTATTTCATATAAGGGGCATCCCTTTCTGCAATATATTTTTTTCATTTGAAAGGTTGAAATTAGTCTCACTGAGACAGGCTTTTGAATCCCTTGGAGGGTTATTTTTCTCCCTTCTTAATTTACACATTCTAAATTTTTAGGGTAACAATCCAACTTAGTTTTATAAGAAGCTAACCAGCTCATACCAATCAATAGGTCATAAGATCCTAGGGGAAGTATGTTAAGGGTTGTTTGGGTGGGAGATCCATTCATAATGAATTTACAAGATGGTATGACCTCTGCTACTTTTATTTTGGTTCCAATGGATAGTTTTACCAACCATGTATTAAAATGTCTAATTGGTTGCATTTTACACTTATCAACAGTCAGAGGGGCCACATTACTCAAATTAGAACCAGGGTCAATTAAAATAGAAACTAGATGGTTGGAAATCATACCTTCCATCTCCACCTTTGAGGCTTAGTGGTTGGCTTGACTATTATTCAGGCTTGCATAAATCTGTGGCATGCTCCTAGCCACATCATTGACTATGGTAGCTTCTTGGATGTTGTAGGCTCTCCTACTATCCTGTTGTCCACGTGGACAAATTCTCAGCACATGTTCTTCTCCACAACCCCAACATTTGAAGGGTTTTCTCTTTGAGTTATCAGTCTTTCATGGGGTTTCTTCAAAAGGTTTATTTCCACTCATGGAGGGGAAATTTTTCTGATTCACACTCGTAGTAGGAAGGCTCATCCTAGAGTCCTTCCCATGTTTCTTAAATCTTGAGGATTTAAACCCCTTCTTCTCGAATCCTAAACTACTCTTCTTCTTGAAGTGTTTCTTAAACTATTTCCATGAAAAGTCCTTCTCATGGATTCATTTCACATTCCTAAGGTCTTCCCGCCAAATGGAAGTATTTCCTTTTAGGTTGAAGATGGTTATTTGAGCCTTTGAGTTTTCAGAGTAGTCATGGACTCTGAAGTACTTATTTAAAATAAGAATCCAAGCTTATGCTTCTTCCCCTTTCTTAATTTCTCCGTCGAAAGAGGGTGGTTTGGCTTTCTTGAACTCTTCATAATTCTTTCACTTCTTTCCTTTTCTTTGATAATGTGAGTTAGTATTGCTACTAGAATACCCCTCGAGGTTTCCAGATTCCTCTCCAGAGGAATATCCCAATGAATGTCCCCTACCTCCAGGTTGGTCCTTTCTTGAGGTACTTCTCCCAGTGTGGCTACTTATGGGACCACGTTTTCATACTTCAGGTGGGCTTTGAATTCTCTTCATATGTCATTGGTCCACATGACTGGTTGCGGGTCCATGATGTAGATGCCTCTATATGTCAGATAAGATATGCATCAAGACTGCATTAATTTCTGTTTTTTTATTTCTCCCTTATCAATCTCTCGTTGTCGGCCTTGCAACTATGTAATTCGTCCATGAGGCTCCTTACAATTTTAGCTAGATTCAAATGGGTTTCTACCACCCTCCTTTCATCAGATTCTTCATCTCTATTGTGGGATACATCCCCCACTTCATGGCATGTCACCATCCTTTACGCTTGTAGTTTCCCGCGATTTACTGACTGCTTGAGTGCTAACAAAACACTTGTTGTTAGCTAATAGTCTATTAGTTCATGAACAACACATAGATCATATTTTTTAAATACACAAACACAGTAGTAAGATTTCATTATTTTCTTCAGTAAGAGTTTAACCAAACATTTTAGGGAAGAGGTAAGGTAGGGTGTCACCCTTAAGTTTATTTAAATATGGTTTTTACACAACTCGTCCATGAACCCAAGCAGGACAAGTGTTGTAACCATGCTATGATACCAATTTGTAACACATCTGACCCCTGAGTATCTTTCCTAGGGATTGGGTATCAAAATTTCACTCTCCTTAACATATTAGATCCTCTGTTTGAGGTCTTTATCCTCTTCTACTCACCTATAGCATTCTAATGACTGCTACCAGGCTCAAATATGAGATTTGGGGTGCAAGTTATGGCTTCCCAAAGCTCTTTGGGCATTCAGTGGTTGAGAACCACGTGGATCCACCTCAAACGTATTGTTTCTAATTTTCCTCCTCCATAGTGAAATAACATCCACTATCTAATCCCATGAATGGACTTAATCTCTTTTTCATATGTCTGTTGTAGAGGAAATCAACGTTTTGGTGCTTCAACACATCTTTTCTATCTACGCACAAGACCACCCGAAGTCTCAAACTTTTGAAGTCCTGTAAGCTTGCCAAGTGGCTCCAACCTTCGAGCCTTTCAGTCTCTCTACCATACTACACACCAAACCCTCCGAAGTCTCGATCACTTCACCAACCACTTCAGTTAGGTGAGTACGTACCATAGGTTGACACGTGGAAGGGCCGAAGGTGACACGTGTCACATCCCAATGGGTCTATAGGGTATGTGATACACATAAATCTAGGTGACAGGTGGAATGTCAATATTGGGTCCATGTCACCCTGAGTGACATCAGTGCGCCATGTCACTCTAGTCTGATCGTCTTTCACACCCTTCAATCTAGCAGCCAAGGTTGGTCCACATAAACCTTGGATCAATGGCCTCCGTTTCTTTGCAACTTCGGTGTTCGAGGGTTTTGTGATGCAAACTCCTCTTTTCTCTCAAATTTGGTCAACATATGGTTGACCATAACCTAGATCTAACAGATAGGAATAGTCCCGAAGCATCCTCGAATTGACAACTCTCGTCACATCAAGCTTCGAAGCATATCGACACACCACACCTCATATTCCCCGGAGCACCCAGTCTCTGGACTAAAGTATCTTACGCAACGCATCCCCTATATATTGATGACGGAGAGGGGTCTAGAAGAACCCCCAAGATCCATGGTCCACATTACTTCCCAGCTCCAGCCTTTGGGGGTTTTGACGTTACAACATCTTTGTTCTCCTGAAGTTGAACTTCATTGAAGTCTCCTTGGTGTAAATCCAATGACTCAAGGGACCCTCGAACATTCTTGATCAGAGGTTCATGCCACATTGCCATGGGTAGTTAGATGATGTTTTAGATGGTAAGATAGATTCACCTAACCACTAGGGAAACCATTCATTGTCGATCAACTTGCCGGTAACTGAGTTTCTCGGTTACCTTCAACTAGTATAAGGCTAATAAGTTCAGCCATACTCCTAAGTCTTGGACTTCTGGAGCTCCGAAGCTAGGATTACCTAGCTCCCTTAGGCTTAGCCTAAGGTTCCTAGGTGTTGTTCATATGGTTCCTCCAGAACATATCTCCTTCGCTCGTCTTCCAAATGAAGAGATCTCCTTTTTCAAGGCTTGAACCTCGCTATCCTTCCTGAGCTATATCATGAAATGGTTAAGGAATTGGGTCTGAAATCCTGGTTGCACAACAAGGAGTCTGAAAGAGGTATCCTCTTCATATGGGCAAGTCCAGATTGGCACGATATCTCTATCTCGACCGTCTTATAGAATTATGTTTCAAGAAGCCTCAAGGGATAAGATGGGGCATACCAACTATCAGTCAAAAGAATAAGTTCACAAGGAGATGAATGCATACATATATCATGACCATTCCACATAGAAACCATTTATAAATACACCTATATATAAACCCATACATTCATACATTATTTGATTTCAATACATAATGCAGGAAAATACTTATTAGAACCAGAAGGCATGATGTGATTGGTGAAAGGGGTGCTCGTTTCCACCCAACCATAGGCTCGATCACTCCTAACGGATTTACCACTGGCCACCCCTGAGCTAGAGCACGATGCTTTGAGATTCAAGATTTTTCTTCTGACTCAACGTAAGTTGGGGATGAAGGTTACTCTCCTTCTCTTGACTCAGTCGTAGATAGGGACGAAGGTTAATCTCCTTCTCCCGAGTCAATCTCTATTTCCTGCGACTAGAACACACTATTTTTCACAGTTTTTCCTCGAACCTAAGAACTCAGTCTCTCGTCTCTGCACTCTTCACAGGTCTTCCTCTTCCAACCACGCCTTCCTTTCTTACCTTACTTAGAAAGATTGCATGTGTCTTGAATTCCTAGTCCGTGGTCCATTCTGAAAACCTTACAGATGGGTGCTCTGCCCCATCCCCTCATTAACTCTTGAGGAGGTCTTCCCACCTACCATCCTGACTGTAATTCATTTCTAGGTCTGAGAATTTTTCTAGTCCTAGGCAATTAAATCCAATAAGGTATTGGTTTGGTGGAGGTTAATGCAACCATTCCTGGTCCCCTTCACCATCTCTTTCATAGCGTTTGTGGTCTCTCTTAGCACACCCCCCTTTTAGCACTCATGCAACATTTATCCATTTTCTAGTAAATAACATAATTTACATTCATCGACCTTTATACAAAGGTCCATCAAATCAAACATTCACACATATTGAGTTTGTCATAGTCTCTTGGCCAATATAGTTATATTTACAAACCGGGGGAAACATGGTGTTATATATATATATATATATAACCGCATGACAATGTTGATATGACATTTTAAGGAAATGAATAAGATGTTATTTTGAATCTCAATGAAGCAATGATAACTAAGAGTTGCACGATCAATTTATACAATGCATGAGTGATGTTAAAATGGTGCAACATGACTCAATGATTATGAAAACTAGAAAGACAAATTTTTGATATTTTGAGTGTCATTACTGTGACACGAAAACAATGCAAATTCAACACAAAAGATAGACATGAAAAGCTAACACACACCTACAAAAAATATCAACAAAGAGGTATGAGGGCAATAGTGATGCTACCGCCCCATATTGTATTAGTGACAACCTTATCCCCCACCTACATGTTCATAAGGGTGGTTCGGCTATGTCAAGAGCATGTATGATGAATATCATTAAAATTAAATTACAATAAAACCATGTAGGGTATTCACTAGAAAACTAATCATAGTAGGTGGGCTCATATTGGGGGTTTAAAAATAGATAAAATGTAATTCAATATATTAGATGATATTAAGGGGGTGAGGGGGTTTCAAAAACTAGAGTAGGGGTATGGATATTTAGGGGTTCATCCAACCATGTTATTTCTAGTGGGCATGTTGGAGGAGAGTTAGCAATGTAAGTAGATTTATCTTTGTGAGTCTTTTATGGAAGTGAAACATCTTGCATAAATTTAGGGTGATGTATCTCTAGTCCTTGTATCTTATAGAAATTCTTAATGAACCATGAAATTTTCTAAACTAGCAATGCAAATGATGACGGCTTTGACAATAAAGGGATCTAAAAATTAAATGGTCTTGTGATTCCTAAGGAATATGCTTGATTCCTTTGATTGAAGGCTCAAGTAGCATTAATAAACAGCATTTTCTAAGTACTTTTTAGATACATATGTAAAATATTTGGATCAACATACTATGAGTATAAATAACAAGGAGCATAAAAATATTGAAAAAACTTAGCATTACTAATATTTAGTCAAAATAAAGGGTTATTTTATTGCTAAACATGTAATGGTGAGCGATATTAAAAAAATAAATTTTGGGAAACTTATGAATGAAATTAAGAGTATTCTATAGTACCCCATGAATGCATTTGATATGCCATAGGTTTATTGAGTGAACCTCCATACAAAATCCTCAAAATATATTGCACATGTATATTGATGCTTAATCAAAAAAACAAACAAGGGTATTGGAGAATGATAAATACCATTAATCTTGGATTATAAAATGAAAGTGTGGTTGATGTTGTTAGCGAATAATAAATGGCACCATGTGACATTAATGTTAAAGTTTACATGAGAAAGAAACACCATGTGACATTAAGATTAAAGTTTACATGACAAAGAAACATTACACAAGAAGTTTAGACAATCCGTTAAAACAACCACTTAAATAACTTTTATTCACATGAATACCATGGGAAAAACATAACTATAATAAAGCTACCATTAATCAAGTCACAATTAACTTAACAATTCACCCATTAAACCTAATTAAGATAAAAACCAATCTTTCTTCACATTAAACTTACTTATGATAAAAACCCATCATTCTTTGAGATTTAAAACAAACCCCTTAATTCTACCACCTAAAACCTATTTTCAAACCTAAGTCAAGGTTCTCACATGTAATTTCTTTCTATTCATTACACCCCATGTGATTCCAATATTGCTTCACCTAAACAAACCCTTTAATTCTACCACCTAAAACCTATTTTCAAACCTAAGGATTTAAAACAAACCCCTTAATTCTACCACCTAAAACCTATTTTCAAACATAAGTCAAAGTTCTCACATGTGATACCCCATGTGCTTCCAATGTTGCTCCACCTAAACAAACCCCTTAATTCTACCACCTAAAACCTATTTTCAAACGTAAGTCAAGGTTCTCACATGTGATTTCTTTCTATTAACTAGACCCCATGTGCTTCCAATGTTGCTCCACCTAAACAAACCACCTAAAACCTATTTTCGAACCTAAGGATTTAAAACAAACAAGTTAATTCTACCAGGTAAAACCTATTTTCAAACCTAAGTCAAGGTTCTCACATGTCATTTCTTTCTATTCACTAGACCCCATGTGCTTCCAATGTTGCTCCACCTCAATCGTTGCAATGTCTCTACAGTGGTCGAACCTTTGCATCGGCCATTAAAACGAATTAACCTAACTCAGAATCAATGATGAGGCTATTCCTAGATCCAGGAAACCTCCATATCTATCCATGGTCTCTTCGATCAACAAATCCATTCCATGAGCTCCACGCATTTAACAACTTCTTCCTAAACATTAAGAAATTATTAAGAAATTAGGGTAAAAACACATTGCTCTTTTCTAACCATGAACTCCCAATGTCAAACTCATTCTGGCCAGAGAATCGAGATCAATACGCTATGATACGGTGTTAAAGTTTACAGAGAGAAAAACAATCATATACAAAAATGCATATATAAAATTTATATTCTAGAATTTTTTTATGAATAAAACCAACTTCCAAAACATCTTTATTATTTTAGCAATTTTACAAAAGTTGAGCGCTGAGCACTTCCAGAACTTTACAGTAAAGAGAGAAAAAACTACTTCAGTAGACTTACATCAGATAAATAACTTAATCTAACACGACTCTCTGGCACAATACAGCCAATAAATACACGATGAAGGAGGGAGCACTATCTTCATACATCAATTTGGAAGGAAAAAAATCACAAGATAAAATACATAACCACTAAAAAGACATATATGCTGCAGTATTACCCTCAAAATACCGAAGAACCAGTGAGGTTTCAGCATCTGAAGACGAAGAAGCACAAGGCCGAAGGATATCACTGCAGATCTCTGCATAGAAATGGCTCAGCAAGTCTCTGTAAATGGGACACCTTAGGTTTTGATAAGTACAACAATACATCAATTCTTCCACAGCCATGAGATCTCTCAAATTCTTGTCCTCCACAACCATCTATATAACAAAGTTTCGAAACTGCTCGCAAGCATCTGCGACTGCGACAACTGCCCTCTTTCTTTCGATCCGAAGCTCGACATCGAATTTTGGCATACCCAGAATATTGTTCTGTATTTGACCGTCATGAGAAGCAGCGTTGATATCTGACTTGGCTCTTCTCATTTTAGGCCTAACCCTAGAATTCGCCACTCCGCCGGTGGACTGGCATCGCCGAACTACATGAGAAATCCATCGCTTTTTCCTGAAATTTAAATTTAGATACCTCTTTTTCTTGAAGATTAAATTTTCGTCGTTCTGTAACTGCCCGCTGAGATCCCGATGAGAGTTTGCAAGTTTCTCATATCGTAAAGGGACGGAAGCGTCATCTTCGGCATTAGAATCTGGCCACGGAGTCTTAATATCTGATGTATTTGAGCAAGTAACGATCTGTGTGAAAGAGAACCAGCCCAGTGCCCTGAACAGCTTTGAATTCTTTTTCCTCATTCCTGTGAATCTGCCTCTACTTTAATACGGACGTATTTTACGGAAATTTCACTGATGATTCATAAACTTGAAGAAATCTCAGGTACTTCGCATCTTATTTAACACCTTTTCTTCTATCATATATTCCTCAGCTTTAATGGCGGCCAATGATTTACAATCCTGTGTCCAGCGTAAGAACTTTATAGCTGTAGATGCTTGTGCTTATCCTATTTCAGAAGGGCTTCTTGCTTGGAAACGCTGTATTGTGCGTTGAAAAGATAAACGCTGAGCAGTGGGCACCACCGAAACTGGCGGCATCCTGTGCGCGTTTACCGAGCACGAGCCTTGAAATGCTCCACTGTGATTCGAACTCTGAACTGTGAGAAGGACCCCTCAATATGTTAATCCTAGTAGCAAACGTATGAATTCGGAATCAGTCTTTTGGCTGTGTAAGAGGTGACGAAACATCGGAATCAGTCTTCTGACTGGGTGAGAGGTCACGAAACATTACTACAAATATGGCCAGGTATGGTTGGAGTCGGAATCAAACTACCGAAAATAATGGAAAAGCCTGATGTCAATAAAAATATACTAATCATGTTAGAATTTAAAATAAAAATAATAAGCCTAGTTTCAATAGTTATATTATATAAAAGATTGAACAAATAAAATATAATGGGTGGAATCTTAATAAGCCAAGAGAAAAGGGAAGCAATCTCCTTTGGACTCTTGCTTGAGAAGGTTCACACATATCTACAAACAAGGTTAAGGTTGAAGGATATAAATATTTTCATAAGTTTTTTTTTTCAAGTTTTTTGGCTTTTGGTTTTTGAATTAATTGTATGGGATAAGATAACGATTGAATAAATTTTATAATATTTCTTTTTAAATATTAATAAAGTGATTTTTTTTAAATTACAAATATTATTTAATTTTTTTGGTTTAGATAAGAAGTTTTTTTTATTATTATTAAGGGCACTTTAGTAGGTTGTTGGTTGAAAACGTTGTATTGGAGTGGATTCTAAAAACAAGTACGTGTTCTTAATCATGTAGGAGCATGATTGCACATGCACTTTAAAATGTGTTCACATTTATGTTATAATGTCTAAGGTTTAGAGAGCCATATTTAGTCATTATAAGTGTTAATGGTATCTGTATATTTAGTTGGAGGAAAAGGATGCTCTTGAGAGGTCATTTGTGGTGGTTCAACGCTTCATTCTTGGCATTAGAAGCCTAGAAGCTTCATTTGGGATCTAACTTTTTTGTTTGATCCCTTAATCATATCTAGGGTTCATGGACTCATACTTAACTTTAAAAACATCATAATGTTGACTATCCTCATCCAAAGACCAAGGCTACTCTGGAAAGGTCATTTGTGGTGGTTCAACATGTCGTTGTTGATGTTAGATGCCTAGAAGCTTCCTTTAGGACCTAAGGCCCAGGTTTCCTCTCTCAATCATGTGTAAGAACCCAAGACCCATACCTGGTGCTCAAAATATCTTAATGATTATGATATTCCCACTTGAAGGCCAAAGATCCCCTCGAGAAGTTATCTATGGTGGTTTGAGATGTTATTCATGACCCTTGAGCCCTGCAAGTTGCCTAAAACCTTTAGAGGTTGAGTGTAATGGTTTGAGGCTTTGTGTTTGGATCTAAATGCCTAAAAGATTTGTACTTTAGCTAAGGCTTAGGTTTCCCCCTCGACTATATCAAGGCCTTGAGACCCATACCTCATGCTCAAAACCTTGTGAGGGTGCTAACATCCTTTCTTAGAGGCCAAGGATACCCTCCAGAGGTCATATGTAGCACTTTGAGGCATTGTTCATGGCTCCTGATGCCTCAAAGATTTATTTATGACCTTATAAGGTATGTTATTCTTCCCTAGATCGTTTCTAGGACCTTAGGACACGTACCTAGTTCTCGAAACCACCTAGTGGCATCAACATCCCCAACCATAGGACAATATACCCTTAGGAGTTCATGTGTGGTTGTTCAAGACATCCTTCTTAGCCTTTGATAGATAGAAATTTTCTTTAAGGCCTAAGGCTCATGTTTCCTCCCCGAACCATCTTCAAGGTCCTGAGACCCATACCTAGCGCTAAAAAATGATAATGGTAAATATATACCTAGTTAGAGGTAAAATATTCCCTCA
This sequence comes from Picea engelmannii, assembly GCA_009831015.1. NCBI lineage: Eukaryota > Viridiplantae > Streptophyta > Pinopsida > Pinales > Pinaceae > Picea > Picea engelmannii. The sequence goes on from ML784667.1 coordinate 928,105, forward strand.
TGAGGTTATTTTTGGTCGTTTAAGGTGTCATTCTTGGCCCTAAAAGCCTAGAAGATTCCTTTTAGGGGATAAATCTTGGGTCTAGAGGCTCATACTTAATGTTCAAAACATCATAATGTTGACTACCCCTATCAGAAATGAAGGATACCTTCGAAAGGTCTTTTGTGGTGGTTCAACATGTTGTTGTTGGCACTAAATACCTAGAAGTTTTCTTTAGGACCTAAGGCATGGGTTTCCTCTATTGATCATGTACAAGGACCCAAAACCCATATCTAGTGCTCAAAATTTCCTAATGATACTCATATCCCCATTTGAAGACCAAATATCCTCTCAAAAGGTCATTTATGATAGTTTCAAATATCATTCATGATCATTGAGCCCTAGAAGTTACCTAAAATCTCGAGAGATCAAGCATGATGGTTTGAGACATTGTATTTAGCTCTGAATGAATAAAAACTAAATTAGTAATTATAAACCTTTTAAATTGAATTCTTATATTATTAATTAAAACCATAATAATCCAATAAATTTTTGTTTTGTGTTTGAGTGTTTTAAAGTGAATTTCCATAGTTATGACTTTACAACTATAAATAGATTATAATTCAAGTAAAATAATGTGACTAATAAAAATTTAATAATATATAATAATAAATTAATATAATTAGAAGGTTTATTAATAAACAACCGATAAGTTATAATAAATAAGAAAATGCATTAGTGAAGATTCTCTTATGCCATATAAGGTTGTGTTCATTTCGTAATATTCCTTTATCTTATGAATAAAAATCATGGTTGATGGAAATTTTTAATAAAAATTTTAACAATAAAAATCATTGATGATGGAAGTTTTTTTGGATGGATTTTTTTTGGGGAGGATTATTTACTTCTTCTCATATTTTTTTTGGAATATTCTTTTTACATATAAATACAATGTGTATTTATTTATTTATTTAGTAATGTTGTAAGTTGAAAGAAAGGTTTAATTAAAGGGGCCACGAAGACTATCCTTTTCTTTTGGTTGATGCTTAAAGGTAGTGGTTTAATTTTAGATTAACTACAAATAATTGGTTATTAGGGATCGTATATTTGTCTTCTCTGTTTTTAGTTAGAATAATCGATCTTACATATATTCTTTAACTGGGCCTTTGCCAAATTGGTTTGGTCTAATTTGGAGACTCACGTAGGTATTACGTGTCTTTAGTCAGAAGATAGCATTTCAAATTGCTTCAAACAATTCTTAACGAATCCCAATTTCTTTAATTGGAAAGATCTGCCCCTTTTAGTATCATGGGGTATGTGGTTGGCACACAATGAACAACTCTTTGAAAATAAAGTTTGGTCGTCCTTCAAAGTTTCTTAACAGGTTATTTCTCTCACTCATTTCTTTAAATCCTCCCCCTATGTTAAGAACCCAAGATTGATTACTCCACTAAGCATTGATACTTCCATGCCTTGGGGATTCTTTGACAACACCTGTCAAGGTCCCAGACAGAAGTGTGGAATGGGCTTCTCATTGTACCTCTCATCGACACACTACATTCATGGGAAAGAAAATATTGGAATAGGTTCAAATAATATTTCAGAGTTCTCATCTCTCTTGGCACTACTAAAGTTGGCAACCTTGAAAGGAATTCATAATTCCCATATCTATGGAGATTCCAAGTTGTTCATTGGGTGGATGAAAATTGCGATACATCTTCAACATATGAACTTGATACAATTAGGATAGAAACTCGATTACACCACCAAATCCTTTGAAGATTTAATTTTTACTCATATTTATAGGGAACTAAATATAGAAGTTGATACACTCTCAAAAGAAGGGATAATTTTAGAGGCAAAATTTCACTCGTGGGCTAATTTTCCATTCTTTTTCCCAAAAGAAGATTCGCCAATTTCCATTTTTTCTAAAAATTATTTGCCCAAATTCTATAGAATAAAATGAATTTACCTTAAAAATAGCCCAAATTTTATAGAAACTATATAAAATGCTTATAAATTTGAATATTTTTACAAAAATATTTGAATATATATGGTTGTATATGTATTGAGGCTAGAGAGCCTTTGTGATTATGAGGCTAGTGAGTTGGGATGAAAATAGGCCAATGCACCTATCCATGTAAATGTAATCACAATTATTGATATAATATTACATCGTTGCACACAGAAAAACACAGACGAAACGAGATGGGGGGCTAACTCCACCAAATAAAGGGAAAAGGGGTGGGACATAATTGTTAGGGAATATTTTTTAATATTTCAGGAAAAGTGTAATGTTGGATAATTATTTTATCATAAGTTCTCAGGGTTGGGAACAAGTCACCAAGTGGATTAATCTACTTCTAAAGGTGGCAGATGTCGATTTTAAGGTGTGCAATATATATTGTTTGGCTTAATGTATTTTGGGGCATTCATGGATTATTTTCATTATTCACTTTCTCATGTGAAGAAGGGGGTCAGAACATCTGAGAGGGGATGACTATTACCTTATCTACACAAAGAAGCTTGTAATGGGTTTATGTATTGTAAATAAATTTTTACGGTCGAAGAGGCAGGTTGTTAGGCCCATGAGTAGTCTCTCTGGGTGTGATATTTGTTGTTGAAGAAGAGAATTTCCAGGCCCCTAAGCACACTCTCCAAGTGAGAGCTTTGTTGATAATTGTTCTGATGCATTGCCCCTACCTCAGCAGGGTCTGTTGACCTCCCGGTCTCTGGATCTTCTCAATATTCGAGCTAGAACATCTCTTCAATTCTCTGCTAGGATCTTCAAGAATTATCCACAGGTCCTTCTCACGAAACTCCGATGTGCGAACAAGCACCAGGTGCAAGTTTCTCCCACGCGTTCACATGTTGTGACTGCACGCCTAACAAAAGGCACTTCGTGCTTTGGGACCTCCTGTGTTCTGTTTCCAAGTCATCCAACTCTCTTGAGTCCCGATCTCTGGATTTATGAATTCTCCCTAAAACCAAATCTAACGGTCCTGTGCTTTCCTCGATCAATGGTTGCGATCATTTCATGATTTTGTGACTTTGGGGGTTGGTTCAACTATGTTCTCCCGATCCCCGATTTCCTGATATTTGCGAGCATCACATCGATGGCTCATGACTCTCTTAGATCAATGACTGCAATCAATTCGTGATTTCGCGTTTCATGGCTTTGGGAGTCTCCTTACCTCCGTTCTCTCGATACCCGAATTAGCGATGGTGCTAGATCGACGGTCCAGATATTTCCTTGGATCAACAACTGTGATCAAGTTGGGATTTCGCGTTTCATGGATTTGACTCTTATGGAGTCCCTTCGACACTTAGTCGAATTCCAAATATGTGCACTCCTTGTAGTAGACTCTTACGCAAGACTTGGTTCTTGTGGGTGACTATGCACACTTTGCAGCAGTCGATTTGCACTCCTTGCAAAGGGAAAGTTTTGTGTTATCTCTTCTGAGCTTTGATAATTAAACAGATCTCATCACGCACTCCTTGCATTTCGTGTGCACACTTTGCACTCACTCAACAGAAGAGAAACAATTGAAACTTATACTAACATTCACAGTTTCATCCATTCATAATGAAATTCATCCATTTATGAAAATACAATAACAGAGAATTACAAATAGTAATAGGGCTATGCATTTGAGTCAAATTTCCTCTGTCATATTCATTCAAAAGTAAATGGCTACAGCTAATATCAAAACAATAACTCAAAACTCAGAAAATTCCTACTAACTCGCAACAACCTCATTTGGGCATACAAAACCTCTATTTATCTTAGAGGGTCCTTAGGGTTCCCCCCAACTACTCGTCTACTTGAAAAATGAAAAAAAATCTAACTGCTACCTAATTTCAGTTACATTCAAGACTCGGGGTGAAACTCCCAAATCACTCATGATCATCCACTCCCAATCATTTGATCTTCTTCCATTTTTCCAATCATCTCCAAAATATTCGCAGTAACTCCTAGCATTTGAGATTCTGAAATGATTCACAAGCATTGAGTTGTCCTGCCACGCATGCTTGTTGACGATGCTCCTACATCATACTCCCCCTGGAGAAAAATTCATGGACTCCTATCCATGAGCTCCTGCACCGACTTTCCATGCTTCTAGATATCAGCTTCATTTTCCCAACTGGCATCCTCTCTCAGGTGTCCCTTCCACTTAACCAGATATTCAAGATAGGTCTTCCTCCTGGTCTTCTTTCCAATTCTCTAATCTTCTCCATTTGTGGTTTTTCTACTATAGGCATTTGTTTCTCCCACTGAATCTTATCTTGATCTTTTAATCTCTTTGCGTCATCTTTCCAGTAAGGATACAGGTCTGAAACGTTGAATATGGGCAATATTCCCACATCATTTGGCAACTCAATCTCATAGGCGTTTGCATCAATCTTCCTCAAGATCTTACACGGCCCTATATTCTTCATTTTTAACTTGTTATACGTTCTCTTAGGGAACCTCTCTTTCTTGAGATGTGCCAGAACCTGATCTCCTACTCCAAATTGAAGTTATCTGCAGTGTTGATCAACTTTGTGCTTGTACTCCTGGTTAGAACTCTACAGCTGTCCTCTGATCTAGCTATGGAGCCTCTACATTTCTGCAACAAAATCTTCTGCTCTAGCACTCCTGATCTCACTCTGTTCCAAGTCTCTCAACTCAGATACTCCCCTGGGCTGCAATCCATACAATATTTGGAATGGGCTCTTTCCAGTGCTCCTGTTTGGTGAGTCATTGTATGCAAATTCTACTTGCAGAAGAATCTAATGCCATTGGTTATGATGCTCTGTCACTAGACTCCTCAACAAGTTTCCCAAGCTTCTGTTTACCACCTCATTATGTCCATCTGTTGGAGGATGATAAGCTGAGCTGAAGGATAGATCCGTCCCCAACTTCTTCCACAGTGTTCTCCAAAAATGACCAACAAATTCTGTGTCTTTGTCTGAGATGATACTTCTAGGTAGGCCGTGAAGTCTCACAACTTCCTTGAAAAACAGATTAGAAACATGTGTTTCATCACTGGCCTTCTGGCATGGGATAAAGTGTGCCATATTTGAAAATCTATCCACCACCACAAATATGGAATCACATCCTCTTTGCATTCTTGGAAGTCCTAACAAAAAATCCATTCTTATCGCATCTGAAGGCCTCTATGGTATCGACAATGGTTGATACAATCCAGTTTTCTGTCTTGTTCCTTTTGCGTGTTGGCAGATTCTACATCTGTTCACAAATTTCACCACTTCTATCCTCATACATGGCCAATAGTATGAACTTCTCAACTGTGCAAATGTTTTACCATGGTTGAAATGTCCAACCAATCCTTCATTATGCTTCTCCTTCAAAAGGTTGTCCCTCATTGAACATTTTGTATGCATAACTGATTGCCCTTGAACAAAAATCCCTCTTGAATCATATACTCTGGCCATTGGCTCCTATCTCTCAGCACAAGATTTGTGCATGATTTGTATGCCTCCTTGAAATCTAGATCATCACTGTACATTTCCTTAAGGTGTTCAAACCCCAAGGTCTTCACCTGAAATTCTTGCAGAATCAAACATCTCCTGCTCAATGCATCAACAACTTTGTTAGCATTCCCAACAATATGTTTTATGACAAAAGTAAAATTCTGCATAAACTCAATCCACTTTGCATGCTTCTGATTCAAATTTTCCTGTTTGGTTGTGAATTGTAAATATTGGTTATCATTGTACAAGACAAATTCCTATGGGAGAAGGTAATGCCTCCACTTATTCAGGGCTTGAATTATGGAATAAAATTCCTTATCATATGTGGATTATTTTCTCTTATTCTCATTCATCTTCTCACTGAAATAGGCAACCAGTCTATTATCCTGGCTCAAAACTGCTCTGATTGCAACTCCAATTGCATCGCATCTCACCTTAAATGTCTTTTCAAAATTTGGAAAGACCATAATTGGTCACTCTGTTATCTTCTCCTTTAGTGTATTGAAGCTCCTCTCTACCTCCTCTTTCCATTTAAAATACTTGTTCTTCTTCTTTATTGTATCCATCATTGCTGCACAAATTCCACTGAAATATCTGATGAACTTCCTATAAAAACTTACTAATCCATGAAAGCTTCTTAATTCAAACATGCTTCTCAGTGATGACCATTCTTTGATTTCCTTCACCTTTTCTGGATCCATCTTCAGCTCATTTAAAGAGATCACAAAGCCCAAGTAAATGAGTTATGTCTTCATAAAAGAAGACTTCTTTAGATTTATCAGCAGCTTCTCCTGTTGTAGTCTTCTCATCACTAGTGTCAGGTGTCTCAAATGCTCCTCTTTAGTCTTGCTAAAGATTAGTATATCATCCAGATATACAACCACAAAATTGCCAATGAAATCTTTCAGTATTTCATTCATCAACCTCATAAAAATACTCGAGGAATTTGTTAAGCAAAATGGAATAACAAGCCATTCATACAAACCTTCATTTGTCTTAAAGGTTGTCTTCCACTCATCACCTTCTCTCATTCTTATCTGGTGATATCCACTTTTCAAATATATATTAGAAACGAAGTTTGCTCCACTTAGACAATCCATTAAATCATCCACTCTTAGCAAAGGAAATCTATACTTGATTGTTTTAACCCTAATTTGCACCAGACATGCTTACCTGGCATTAGGCCATCTTAGATTCCTTATTTTCCAAAATACTACTGAACAACTCTTCTTAAAAACCCCTTTTATAAAGGCCCATGTGACCTGCTCCATTACTGCACGCGCGTACATGCTAGCTAACCCAAGACAACTTGCGTGTACCTACAAAAGCATGAAAAAAGGAAAGTTGTTGACGGAACACACAGCTTTGGGTAAGTTAACTAAACCTTTCGGCCATGCATTGCTGGTCATTCGACCAAATACATAGCTCCTTCTAACCTATAAAAGAAGGGGTATGGGTCCCATTTCAAAGGAGGAAAATCATAGTAAAGAAACTATACCCGATTGAGCATTCCCTTTGTCCCAACCTTTAGCCATCCTTGTGCAAAGAGAAGTATAGAGCAAAGAAGTTGGAAGAAAGTGGAAGAAGAGCCCAGGACCAGGATCGAGGAGCAGTAGCTGACTTTATCATTGTAAGGTATCATTGTGAAGTTAATAAAAGAATTGCTTTTCTCGTCCCGCCATATGAGATTGTCCTTATTTGAATATTGATTATATAAATCTCTAACCCATTAGTTCATAGATCAAATGCATGTGGAGTTCTTTGTTTGTCTTTTGTGAATGCAGGTCAACATTGGGAGGAGAGCTGCAGTCAAAGAACAATCAAGCACGAAAAGGGATCGACATCAAACACGAAAAATAAGGTACATCAACTTAATCTCGTGAGCCTTATATTTACATATGAGTGATAGGGGTTTAGGCATGGGATGATGGTAAGAAGTAAGAATCTTTAGGTCATTTCTGCATGCGTGATAAAAACCCTTAGTGCTAGTCCGTAGGAGGGATTTCTGACCCACAACAGAATTGGCGACCATATTGGGGATCTCTCAGGTTTTCTGGGGATACGTTTTGGTAGTTTTAAATTGGTTTCATCACCTTTTTTCTGAGTTTCTACAAGAGTCTGAGCTAGTAGGGATTTTGGTCTTCTAGACCAGTACTCCCTGCTTTCTTTGCTTGGATGCATTTTATTTTTAGGAAGTCATAGAGGTACACGTGGCCTGTATAAGTCCTGCATGCGTGTACACACGCCCTACCTTCACACAACCTGTGTGCATACGCTTGCTGATGAAGTGATAGCTGTGTGTTTGAGAACCCAGGAAATCCTTCTCAGGAAGAGGCAGACATCCTGTCCCCTGCAAAAGTGATCCTTCTCAGTGATATTCTGGGTCCTTCTAGGTCTCTAATTGAACAGTCCATAGTCAGGTAAAAACCTCAAATCAACTTTTTCCTTGCATCTTTTTCTGTCAAAGTAAGTTTTTGTGTCTTCAAGGGATTCTGGTTCTCAATACCAGTACTCCCTGCCTAAGCTTAGCCGCTTGTCTTTCTTCTTTTGAGGAGAAACAGAGGCACACGCGGCCTGTAGTGGGCCTACACATGTGCATACACATCCTGTCTTTGGGTAGCCTGCATGCATACGCTGGATGTTGAAGTGACTGTCGCGTGTCTGTCTAGAAAATTTTGAGGAGGCAATCATCCTTTTCCCTGTCAATTTTTTACTTCCCAGGTTTTTCTTGTTTCTTTCTGGTCTTTGTCATAAGCATTTTTAGCTTAGGTTGTATTCCATCATAGCTTGCTTTTTCATTTAAAAGATTTTTTTTTGTTTCCTAGCTTTTTTAACTTATTTTTATCTTGAATCATGCATTCATCAGTTTCTTTTAGAATATTTTGTTATTTCTTCTTTGATTGGAAGAAAATAAAAAATAAAAAAAACTTAGTTTGTTAGATCTCTTTCTTTCCTGGCATTTTCTTTGCATTGTTATTTGAAAAAGAAAAAGAAATTAGCATAGCCTTGTGTTTTCTTCTAATTTTAAAAAGCATTTCAAAAAGAAAAAAATATATAATCATTCTTTGTCAGTATTCATATAAGTTTCATCATTTTTCGCAAGAGTCTTAACAGCATCAGTTGCACTACCATACCCTTTTTGAGTAAATCAAGCTAGTAAAAAGAATGCTAATTAAAATTTACTAGACTTTATGTTTGTAGGGTCCATCAACTAGATTAGGCTAGAGCCTTGATTTAGGTTGGAGAGGAAACTCTTC
>ML784668.1:13456-41766 GCA_009831015.1 Picea engelmannii
CGTGGTTTAAATTGCTTCCGCAAAAGTTATAGTAGAAGTGATTCTGTATTTAACAATAGCAGAACTTGTTAGATCAGGAGAATCGCAAGAATACATTAATTTGTATCGAAATTTCTACACTATGTACCTGTAATGAATAAAGATCTGAAAATGGTACAAAATGTTCTTTATTGTCTTTTATGCAATTACTCCAGACTTCACTACTTGGAACCTCTCAGAAATGTAGTTATAGCAAAAATGGCATACCTTGTTGAATTTTGGCTTATTCTAGATAGTGAACTTGTAGAGCATTCCCCGCATGGAATATTTGTTGTATGGATATGAAAATTGTACACAGAATACTACAGACTGTAATCTAACCAATACATTTTTCCTTACTTAATTTGGATATGTTATGAAGAAGTTATGACATTTTTACCCGAAACACTTGTTTTAGACTAGTTTCAGGACTAGCCACAAACCCTATTTTCCACGAAGTGTAACTCCAAAAATATAACGACCCACAAGCTGAATTTTGTACCATGGATACTTGGATATGTTTCCTCATTGGCCTCCCAATTTCATGGTCTGAATAATTCTAGAAAATAATTTATTGTGAAAATGGTGAGATGGCCTGTAAATAACATACCTTAGAAAACATCATCAAAAGAATTTATCCTCCCTTGAATTTTGGCCTTCTTTACTTCACCTTCCCTCTGAAATTAGTCTTAGATATCATTTGGTTACCTCATTCATCTATAGATATTAAATATTCTCAAGTGTGATTAAAATGAGAGAGTATTTCCTCTTATTTATACTTTCATGTAGCTTCCTCAAGGGGTTGCCTTTTAACCATCTTAACCCACTTTCTTTATTTTAGGGTTAACCCACTTCTAATTTATCCATTAACTTTATTATTTAAATAATTTATTTTGTATTCACTTTGACTTATAGTACACTCATCACTTCACTTTATTATTTACCTTCTAAAATCACTTAAACCATTTGACTACTTTGACCTTTTGGGGCTTCTAGATGACTCATGAGGGTTCTCCAACTTCTCATGGCCATAACTCTCTAACCGTGAGGAGTTATGTGATGTTCCACATACCACTAGAAATGGAATGACATGTACTATCATATAGAATAGTATTTCCTACAAATATATAAAAACTCATACCATTATCCATCAAACAAACTTGGGTCCATTACCCAAACCTGGGTTCTCCAACTTCTCATGGTCATAACTCTCTAACCGTGAGGAGTTATGTGACATTCCACATACCACTAGAAATGGAATGACATGTAATATCCATATAGAATATTCTTACCTTCAAGTATATTAAAACTCATACCATTATACATGAAACAACCTTGGGTCCATTACCCAAACCTTTGTGCTACCTGAATTCTCTACCGAAATTTCTCCAAGGGTCGGCATCAATCACTAAGGGTTGAAATCAATCTACAATATCACTCTTCAATGGTTGAAATCAATGAAAACCAACAATCCATACCAACTGTCCATCAACCTAAGCTAATTTCCTGACACAAGTTACACATATTGAAGCCAACAAAGGAAAACATGTTGAGGAGGTGTCAAGGAAGCCACATAAAGTCAAGAAGCAGTCGAAGAAGCCACATAAATTCAAGAAGACAACTACAGTGAAGAATAAAGAATAAGTGAAGCCTAGATGTTCTCATTGCAAGAATAAAGGACATGAGGAGGCAAAGTGTTGGGAGTTGCATCCAGAATTGAAACCAAAGTGGGCTCAGCCTAGAAAGGGTAATAAGAAGACCATGACCATGGTGTAGGATCTTGGATCAAGTTAAGAGGTTGAAACCAAGGTTGCAGTTATGGGAATCAAAGGTAAATCTTCTATTGAAAATTTCAGTTCGTGTACTTCTTCTTAAAAGGATAAAGTAACTCTTGATGGAAGGAAAATAAAAGACTTCTTTCATTTACGAGTTATCTCAAAGCACACTAAGATTGTTACACTTGTTGATAGTGGATCACAAGTGAATCTTATTTCAAGCAAGTTGTTCAAAAGTTGGGATTGGAATCTAGGCCTCATCGGAGAATGTATCCTTTGGGTTGGATTTGTGATAATTCTCAAGTACATGTAACTAAACATTGCAAGTTACGGTTCATGATCACATCCAGTTTCATTGATGAGGTAGAGTTAGACATGGTTCCACTCGAAATTTGCGAGATGGTTTTGGTAATTCCATACTTGTACAACAGGAAGGCCATTTTCTATAGGGAACATAATAAATATTGTCTCTTCAAGGATGGGATTGAGTTCATTGTGAAAGCTCATCGGATGAAGGCTAATTTGACAATTGTCACTACAGGGCACATGCTAGCTAATGCTAGTATCTAGGATCCATATTTATAGCCTATGGTTGAAAGCAGAACAGGCCCTTTGGTGGATGTTGTTCCTATTAAGAAGGGAAGATATGATGATGGTTCATTCTCTTTTGCATCTGTATATTCAGTTTTTTTGTTCAGTTCAATACTAATCAGTGGATTATGGTTAGCTACTACAATAATGAATGGCAGAGTTTGTGAATTTAAGGGAATGGTTAGCTTAATCAACAGTGTTGTTTCAGTCTTCATTATGTTTGTGATGAGTCAGGTCCTCATTATCTAAGAAAGATGGATGGATGATACTGGACAAGTGAGGAGAAAGCATTCTCACTTGATTTTTGAATAATACTATTTTAAGAGGCATATAAAGGTGCATGATATAAGCATATTTTAAATACTATTTCATGTCTGTATGGATGTATACCTTAAACAGAAGCAATCAAGTACATATGATAACAGTGCAAGAAGAATTTTTTTTCAAGGAGAGAGCGGCAATGGACAGAGTATTCATTCTGGGAATTCTACAGATACATAAAGTACAACAGAGATTCCAAATGGGCAAGGCATAGATCAACATTCTAATTGGTTTCATATTGGCCGAGATAGACTATATTCAATAGACAGAGATGGGAGTCTATGTTGAAATACAAGATACATGTATTGCAGAGATTTAATGAACATGAATTTTGTTGTCATGGAATCTATAAGCCAAAACCAGAGATATGTATCATATTAGCTATAGTTCTAGAGGCTAGAGTCAGAGCTATATTACATACAAGTAGATATAATTTCACTGGTCTAGTACCTAAGATCAAAGACCTAAGATGAAGACTTATTTCCAAAAGAATTAGCGAGATGGAAGAGTGAACTATCATCAGTAATTTGTTGAATATCTAAACCTTTGGAGGTCCAAAAGTTCTTCATATGGGAGGTGTGATCCAGGAGGATCTAAGGAACACTCACAGAGGTCCAAAAGGGTCTGGAACGTTCACAGAGGTCCCAGGGGATCCATAAAATCTCAAACTTCGACCATCTCAAAATCTCATGAAAAGGAAATTATTGTGTAGATATCGTCGTCAAATTTCCAATGGTGCAAACGAAGCATCAAACAGAGCTCGTATGCAAAATATATAAGAGGTCAAAGTTCCAGTCAAACCTAGCAAAAAGTCAAAGTACAAAGGTAAATAAAGAGGTGACACATGGAACCTAATTGGAAACTGACTGAGAAAGGTACAAATTCAAGTGGATCAATCACTGGTTGACAAGTGGTAGATAATCGGTGAAATCCTAATTTGACATGTGGCATTGGAAGAGCCAATGAGAGGTTGCCACATGGAAACCCCCAATTGCCAACATTGGCTAGTGAATATCAAAAGTTATGAAGTCAAAATGGTTCGACCCCATGACCTCCATAGCCACCAAAGGTCTTAACATACCCGCCACAACAAAGAACTTAACATTTGTATGGAATATTATATATTTAACATTGTATAAAGTTATATATGGGCGACTAAAGGGTCGAGGGTGCAAGCCCCCGACCCTTGGCCCTTGATATTGTTATGCCACCATATAACCAACACCATTAGCAAAGGGAGCTATCAAAAATATTCTGGAAGGAGTTTAAATAACCATATGTTATAGTTATAATGTATATATGTTCCAACATTTGTGCAGAGGTTAGATTATATGCTATTCATAACATATAGTTTCAAACTATATGTTATATCTAAACTACCATGTAACCAAAACTATATCTACAAGGAAATTTATATAGTTATAACTTTTAAAAAATCAATGGATTATATGGTGGTCGATGAGAATGGAACCCCTGACCCACCAAATATAGCCAAGACTTAAACAACCTTCGCTAATCAACAAGTCTTGGATATGGTTTGTTAAAAACAAACCAACAACTTTGTAATTAAAGCTTGTCATGGATTTCATAACTTGGTTAGAAGGGGCACCCTATTTAATGGTGTGCACCCCAAGGCACTACACACATAATTTTATACAAATGTTTTCCTCGTAATTCATGTCAAGGGTACAAGGCACTTGAGGTGACATCATAAAGCATGTTGAGGGGTACCTTGACGGAATTTCAAGTATTTTATGTCAATTTGCATGATTATTCACTAGGAATTCAATGGTGTACTCTATTTCTGCATTTGAGCAGCAGATTTTCATAGTGTCTTCAAATTGTGTTTTGCAAGCCTATATTGTAATGTAATTTTGGAATTTTGAGATGATGAAGAACGGTCATACTATTTAAAGGGACTTTGACAATGCAGTGATGTATGTCAATTACATGTGTATTTGAGTTTTTTTTTGTTTTTTTTTATGTTGTATTATCTCATTTACATTTCAAGTTATTCATCGGTTTATGGCTTTATGGATAAGTAAGGCATTTACTTGATATTTTGCAAATAGTCAAGTGATGTTCAATTTCCCAAATATGGTCGGATGTTTATGTGGAATTAATTGGCATCTAAGTATTTTCGGGTTGAATTGGTATTAGATTTTTATTGATATTTTGAATCAAGTTGGTATCAGAACTCATTTGGTATTTTTAGATCAAGGAGTTATCCCCTTCCAATTTTGTCATGAGACCTAGGTGGCTATTACAGACATTGAGGGATGTTGGTGAGGCTCTTAGGAGTGTGATCAGAGAGCACAGGCCTCCAAGGAATTTTCTGAACTATATAGAATTTATGAGTAGCATCATTGATGTTGAGCCTTCTAGTTTTTAGGAAGCAGTAGATCAGCAAGTATGGTTGGATGCCATGGTAGAGGAGTGCACCTCTACTATAAGGAATGATGATTGGGACATAGTGTCGAGACCAGAGGGGAAGTCAGTTGTGAGTTCCAAGGGATTATACAAGATCAAACATGGTGCATATGGTAGCATCAAGAAGTTCAAGGAGAGGTTTGTGGTGAGAGGATTCTCCCAGAAAGAGGGAGTGGACTACGAGGAGACATTTCCTCTAGTCACCAAGTATGCTTCTATTTGAGATATTATTTCTATTTCTTCAGTTATGAGGTGGAGGATACATCATATGGATGTGAAAATGGCTTTCCTCAATGATATCATTGAGGGGGAGGTATAAATAAATAAATCTCAGTGATTTGAGGTACATGGTAGGCATTCTCATGTATGTAGAAGTAAGAAAACCTTGTATGGACTCAAATAGGCACCCAAGACATGGTATTACAAGATTCATGGATACTTGCAAAGTATGGGATTTACCAAGAGTAAGGCAGATCCTAAACTTTACTTCATACTTTTTGGGTCTCATCCACTCATATCGGTTCCATATGTTGATGATTTGTTTCTCACATGTGCATAGGAGCTTATTGCAAGGTGAAAAGTTGATTTTGATGTTGAGTTTGAGATGAAGGACATTGTCTTGATGCATTATTTCTTGGGATTAGAGGTATGGTCGGTATCGGGAGAGATAGTCCTTCGACAAGGGAAGTATGTAGTAGAGATATTGAGGAGATTTAGGATAGAGGACTCTAGACTGATGGCTAAACCTATGGTTACCAATCTGAAGAAGGTGATCCACTTCATATTTAGAGTTGGTGGATCCCGGGATATACAGGTAGTTGATAAGGTCCTTGATGTATTTGGTCAATACCATGACAGATATATGTTTTTTTGTGAAAAAATTGAGTTAGTCCATGGCAGAGTTGAAGCAAGTGCATTGGATTGAATCGAAACATATTCTCATGTACTTAACAGGTACAGTAGAGTATGGATTGAGATATCTTGGAGAAGATGGAGTGGAGTCATAGGAATACTCAGACTCAAATTGGGAAGGTAGTGTAGTAGACATAAAGAGAACCTCAAGGTGCTACTTCAGCTTGGGATCAACAGTAATTACTTGGTTCATCAAGAAGCAAAATTTTGTAGCACTCACTTCAGCAGAGGTAGAGTATACAATGAGTATCTCTAGTTGTGAAGCAAGTTGGATTCACAAATTTATTATAGGTTTATTTTATCAGGATTTGGAGCCTACAATGATATACTACAAAAATCAGAGTTGTATCAAACTCTCATAAAATATAGTATTATGTGACAGGTCCAAGCATATTGAGGTCAAATACCACTTCATTCGAGATAGGATCCAAAAGGGAGTAGTGACGCTTCAATATAATTCCAAAGATGAGCAGGTTGGAGATATTCTGACCAAACCCTTGGTAAAAGGGAAGTTTATGTTCTTCAGCAAAAAAACTTGGAGTGGTGTAGAATATCGTCCTCACTAAGAGGGAGTGTTGATGTTTGGTAACATCAAAAAATTATTTTTACACAGGTCTATGTGTCTATATGTGTGGAAATCGTCCAAATCCTTCTATCCTTGACTTTACTTTAATTAAAAGAATTACTAAAGTAAATTTCTTTTATTAATTATTTAAGTTATTTACTTAAAATATAAAAGTAATTAGCATTTAATATTAGCCATTGATCTCAAGTGAGGTGAGATGTAATCTCAACAGTCAATCACTTTGGAGATTAGGGTTAGGTTATAACTCAATATTATAAAAGAAAGGTTAGGGTGAAGGAGGAAGACACTTGATACATTGATCAGAGCAGAGAAGAAATGTTTCTCAGAGAGTTGGATCATAAAGGATTGTGATTCAAGGAGATCTTGGATAGGTGGAGAAGGAATTCCATCTAGATATCAAGTCAAGGAGAAAGGAGACTAGAGGCAGCCACAAATGGGTTTCAACATGGTGAAGTGATAGGGAAGTGTTGAGTCGTACGGAGTTTTTCGTACATTCCTTGATGTTGTGTACATGGGCATCATTGGATACAGGAACGTATACATAGTTTTATTTAAGTAAATGTGTGTACACCTCGAAAATCATGCCAAATATGGGTCCTACAGCAGATCAAACTTTGTCAAGTTTGTATGCATTTGTATTTCTCTCAATGGGTCGTTATCCCTATTATGAGAGCCTTGATTGTAATCATAATAAAATCATCTTAGCACTGGTTTTCCCTGTGGAATTTTTCCAGATATATCTACCCAAAAATGTTGGTGTTTATGTGTGCATGATTTGGTTTCCAGTATTTCTTTCGCTATATTTATTGAAGATGAATATTCCAGCAGTGTATTTTTTTTTGTGAGCTACTAATTTGATTTGAAGTAAGGAAATCACTAGATAAAAAGATACCTAGGTGCCGAAGTAAGGATTTCAATATTTCCTAACAAAATTGATCTTCCCAAAGAAGGATTGTGTGTTTTTCTTATTGTGTGGGAAAGGTAGCTAGGAAATCAATTTTACCTTCTTTGGATTAATTTTTTTTCCATACGTTGATATAATATGACCTAGAAGTTTCCCTTTAGTTACACCAAAAATGGTATTCTGGTTAAGAAAAATTCCATATTTCCTACATCTTTCAAAAATCTTTGTGAGGTGAAGAATGTGATCTAATCTATGTTTTGAATTGACATTTACATCATCTAGATAGACCATGACACATGTTTTTATCATCTCCATAAAATCCACATGTATGGCTCATTGAAAAGTGGCACCTACATTAATTAAGCCAAAAGGCATTTTTTTGTATGCAAAGGTACCCCACTTAGTACGAAAAGTGGTTTTCATTTGATCCTCTTTTGAAACTAAAACCCGATTATATCCTGAGAAACCATCCAATAGTGAGAGCATATTAGATCTAGAAACTATTTGAAGGAGTTGTTCCATTGGAGGGATGGGATAATTATCCTTTTCATAGGATTTTTTCAAATTCCAAAAATCTACACAAAGATGAATCCCCCATGTCTTTTTCCTTACTAGTACCAGGTTTTCCACCCATGTAGAATGCCTTACTTGGAAAATGATTTTGTCATCTAACAATTTCTTAAGCTCCTTTTGCATTAGGGGTTCAAGTGAAGGGTGAAAATTTTGTAATTTATGTTGAAACAGTTTGATGTCATTCTTGAGGGGTATCATGTGTTGTATGATTCTTGTGTCATAAGTTTTAAGATCTTGGTAGGACCATGCAAAAATGTCTTATCATTCTTTGAACAACTTCAAATAATCTCTTCTTTCATATGTGGATATTGATGTTCATGGGGTTTTCATTAGTTCATATATTTATTACTTCATATCCTAGAGTAGAGCTTCCATCTTTTACATTCAATGGGATTTTAAATTTGCATCGCATGTCAAATAAAATTTCAAGGTTAATTACTCCTTTGGGCATGGTGTGTAATATAGGTCTCCTAGTTATTGTATCATCTTTATCTTTTGATCCCTAAAACTCTTTTTTATTTAAAATTGTTTGAAATTCTTCATCATCAATGGAAATATCCCTAAAATTTTCTTCATTTGTCAGAAATTCTATTATATGTTCATCTCCTTCAAACACCCTCCAATTTGTGACATTATCAGGAATATAAAGTTTATATAGCATCTCAATGGTGAACCTAGTGGCTTCATAGTCTTCTAATGGGGATAACCTAGAGGTTTCTATAGCCAATGAATCAGCTAAGATATTTTGGGGCTGACGTATAACAGTGATGTTGAAAGCACGAAAATTGTTTATCAACTTGTGGAATTCTTGTTGATAATTCCTAAGGTGTGGTGAGTTACAATGTATGGTATTTCTGATATATCTTACTATGATTTTAGAATCTCCAAAAACTTTGAGTTTCTTGATACTCAAATCAATAGCCTTTTTCAGACCTTGAACCAAATCTTCATATTCTGCAATATTATTCATGCACTCAAATTCTAGCCTACAAGACAGGAAACTACATTTACCATTTGGATATACAAAAATACACCCAAACCTTGCTCCTTCTTGAGACATATATCCATAAAAAAAAAAAGTGTCCAAATTTCAGGAACAACATGAAATACTCTTTTGTCCTTTTGAATTTTTCTAGTTTTTTTTATTTTCTTAGATTTTCTTTTGAAACACTAGTTGCAAAATATTCATTGGGGACATTGCATATTTTTTATAAGATATCATCCTTCTATGGAACTGATATTTCATATGTCATGGCTATGAAATTTTTGAAGTCTGAATCAACTGATTAATTCCCAAGGATAGGGAATTCGGATGAGGATGGTTCGTTAGTTTCCTCCAAATCAGTCACAATATGTTTCAAATATTTTTCTCTATTAATCCTAGTTTTGTTGGGATTTCCATTCCAAGGTAACCATAAGTGATACTAATCCAGGGAAAATTATCCTTGGATTTTATGTGACCAGTCATGACTGAGTATAAGACCATAGGCCCTAGGGATATCTACAACAACTATGTCAATGACTTGATGGATCTTCGGATCCTCAGATTTGAAGCAATCCTAACCAAAAAATATTGTAGTTCTCATATTACCTTTACTTATGATATTTATAACTAAATGATATGGACTTAGTTGTTGTTGGGTGTTGCATTCAAATTTTTACATAAAAATTAAGGCATGATGTTTGAGGATCATCTGGAGTCTACCAAACAATTTTGCAGGTTACAATTGAAAATCTCAAAACTTAGCAAGAATGGAGGCGTTGATGGCTTGGATTTATTCTTCATTTATGTTGTGTTTACAACTAATTTTCTAGGATCACTTAAATTTTCTATGTTTATGGTTTGATCGGGATTTACCATATGAGGCCTTTCTTCCTTCAAATATCTAAGCAAAAGAGTCTTCTGTTAAGATATTTGCAAAGATCCATCACCGAAATGTTTTCTTTAATTTCTTTAATGTTTTCTTCGACCACCTTGTATTCCATTTGTTTAGACTCCTGATCTACAAATTTAAGTAGAGAAAAAAAATGCAAGAGTGGTTTTAACTATAGGTATATATTTCCATGGTTTCTTAGGGATCTGAGAAATGGTGGGATGGGACTGTGAGATAGGGCCTTTGCTTATAGTCTAGACAAAAAGGTTTTTATCTATTACATCATCTTCTTTTGTCATATTTTCCCCTAGCATCATATTCCATAATACCATGGATGCTTCTTCAAGATTTTTGGAAGATTTGTTATCTTCATCCCCTAGTGTTTTGTCATTGGCTTAGTCCATTAGAGCACATTCATATAGAAAATGATTTTCCATTAAATTCATAGTGTTTATCCATTATGGGAGAGTTTTCTCAGAATGGTTTTTCTCATGACACTTGAATAAATTTTCAGAAGCTGCTTCTCCTAAATAAATATTTGAGTTAGTTGGAGGAGGTTCAGTAGCCTTGACTGGAGTAGCTCCCTTAAAGAAAGGTGTGTAAGGCCTTTAAGTGGATGAACCTTCTCTTACATTCCTTTTCATGTCTAGTATCTCATTGGAGAGTTGTTTAATCATCCTTTTGTAAACTCTCCATATTAATTATACCTTTTTCATTGCTTTTATAAGGTTACTTTCCTTGTGGTCTCAAAATAAAAAGGCCCCTTTTGGGTTGTAATGTTTCCTTTATGCCTAATGAAATATGACTCTCCATGCGGTATTTCATTTCAAATTCCATTATTTTTGCTTCCTCAAAATTAGTGGCCAAGGTTCCCTTATTTTCCCTTTTGACAAACATAAATATTGATGTTGGAAGGGCATTAGCATAAACCCCAATATGTAATTCTTCAGCAGGGACTATTCCATGTTGAAATTTGTTTAGGATTGTAGTAAAACATTGATTTAAATCCTTGACCTTTTCATTGGGTCCCATGGTAACAACAAATAATGCAGCCGTTAGTGCTCGAATAGTAATTTATTCCTTGAATTTATCTAAAAAATCATTTTGGCACTTAGTCTGATTGGTTATTGATTCTATCCCCAACTAACTAGGATACCATCCAATAAAACGAAAGAATTATAAATCTCCAAGATAATAGATATTGAAATACCAAGTGGAGGTTGAGTTCTCAAAGGTGTAAGGGAAAAGAAAACAAACCATGTCCTCATGTTGGGCATTCATCAACCTAATATCGAGAATAAACTTCTTAATATGATATTCAGGAGATCCAAACATTTCTAGGTCATACTTTGGAAGTAATTTTTTTGGATGCTTGAGTAAGTGGCACGATAGACCAATTAATGCCAAAGCATCCCTATCCAATGAGGGTTTATTTTTATTGTCGTTATTATGTTCCATTTTATCAAGATCTTGGTTCAAATCCTTTGGTTCGTGTTCTAATTCTTCATCTTCGGGTTCAAAGCAAACCTGGTTATCGGAACAATTACTTGTTGGGGAAGTTGTTGCAGGGATAACAGGGGTATTGGGAATTTTTCCAAAGGGTTTGTCAATTTCTTACAAAGATAATTCCACTAGGTATTCAACCATATGTACTAAAGTATGTTTTGATGTAGAAATTATGGGTCTTACAATACTTATTTTTCGAAGAAGCAATGGAGTTATGGGAAATGCCCTGATTTGTCTCATGTATACTCTAGGGATTCGCCTAAAGGTGTTTAGTTCCTCGTGAGATACTGCATATGGAATTTCATGATGGTATCCATAAATCTTCTCAACCTTAAGGTGAATTATTATCAGGGAGTAGATCTTCAAGTCTTGGATTTTCTATATGTGGGATGTTTGTATAGCTTTCCATGCATTAGACCCTCCTTCTAGCACCAATTATGTTAAGGGGGGTGGATTAACTATACTCAACAATATGGATTAAACCCAAGGATGATGCCCAATTATAATCCTCCTTGTTTGGTATGGAATAATCCTCTGGGTTAATGGTCTGAAAACCATTCAATGGGATTTAAAATTTGTTTGATTTCACTATTTTTTCTCTTTTTATTGTTTTATGTATATTTAGTGTAGAAAATAAATAAATTAAATGGTTTTAAGAAGCTTGTGCTAAGGATAACCTTTGGATATATTGAATGGAAGATATCTGATGTTTTAAATTCTTGAAGAAATAATTCTATTGAGAACTTATTACTTATCAGATATTACTCAAGAAAATAGTAACTAATTGAAAACATAAAAGAACAACTTTTAAAGAAGAACAACAAGAAATAATTCTACAATATTCCAAGTAACACAAAAAAAAAGATTAACTAATAAATGAAATAACCATTTACCAAAAGTATCTGTAAATTATTCGACTACACAAGATAACTTTAACAGCATTGAAATTATTACTATATGCCTAAAATATTTACTCAACTGCAAAATAATCCACCATGAATAAACACACAGATTTGGTAAAAGTCGCCTTGGATTGTTCTGAGATTCTAAATTAATCTTCAAAATAGTTCTGAGCTAATTAACTCAAAACTTCATTACAAATCCAATGACCCATTTTCCCTAGTCAATCCCTCTATTTATTAAACTTAATTACTAAACATAGTAAATGTTATTTCAAGAAAAAATTCATAAAAATAAAATAAGTCGTAATGTTAGGAAGACTCGAGTGCATTGGGTGACTAACCAATTGCATTCTCTCCATCACAATCCACCCACTGAGAAAACAGTTCCTTGCACATGTGCACATATGGGAACCGATGTTGATCCATCGGTGAATTTAGGGTTTCCCTCATCTCTCTAAAATGTTGTATGTACTTTCCAATCTTTGGGGTTAAACGTGCTAGCCTATTGGTCACTTTGAATTTGGCACCCATATACTTTATTTTTAACCTTTCTCCATGGTAATGATTTCCTTGATACTTTCTTCATATTTCCGATCATTCCCCCAGAAATCAGACATTACCTCCTCCAAATACCAAAATTCATATGGTAGCCTAAACTTAGGTAGTTGGAGGTCTGTCATGGCCTTGTCGATATTTTCCCATGATCTGAGGCATTTTTTCCATCGTTCTTGCATTATATTTTTAGTCTCAATAGATAAATGTACCCAATATTTTATAGCTCCATGCATTATTATGATGTCTCCATCCTTTAGAATCATGATACTGTGATCTTCACCTCCTCTAGCCTTATGAATATCTCTGATATATTCTATTTGATCCATTATTCAAACTACCCTTTCGCTCCATTTAAGCATCTCTTTATCTGCCACACCGCACAATAAAGTTTCCTCCTGATAATCTGCAAATTTTTTCACAAATGCATCCCTAACCAACTTATACTTGCTTTGTTCTTCTGAAAAGTCATTTTTTAATATTGACACAGCTTGAGTAGTATCCTTAGAGTATTATACCTTATTCTTGAGAGATCTCCTCATTGCATCAACTTCTCATTCTTCCACTCTAGCTTCATCTACAGTGGCATGTGAGATGGCCATCCCTACTCCTAACCATTCACTAATCCATGCCTTTTTACATCAAATAGAGTCTCCTCTAATGTTATTAAGACAACACTATCTATTGTCATCTTGATTTTCCTTTGCATTATCTTTATGAGCGATTGTCTTTTCCTGTCATATGAAATATATTCTACATTGGCCATATCATCCAATAGCTCAGGAATTCGTTGATCACTCAATGACAAGATGTTCTATAAACTCCCTAGAGTGTGGAAATGTTTTGGGATTGGTGATTTATCTTTATCCGCAATTACTTCTTGTTTTTCAACTACCTTAACCTTTATGTCTACTCTCTGATTTTTATTTGGTTGATCATCTTACTTGTTTGGTGTTCTTGTCTGTTTATATACTTGATCTAGCATTGTGTTTGTAACTTGTTATTAGATTGGTTGATTATCCTCCTTTCATCTAACCTAACCTACTTTTTTCTAGTCCTTACTAGGTACCTGGACTATAGATGGAATAACAGTTTCCCACACAACGGTTTGAATATAGGTTTGTTCCTTTTCCATATCTTTGATTTTGATTTTTCCTTGTTATTTTCCAAGCTCAAACATTATACTAGCTTCTTCTTTCTTTACCAACTCGGGAGTTTCACGTGCCACTTCTTCTTTCTCAATGGTTTCATCTCTAGTAAATTATGGAACTGATTCCTCTGTGGGTTCATGTGGTGCTTCTTTGGTGGGTTCTTGAGTCATTTTTTCAACATTTGGTTCCTGAGATGTTTCTTCAACTTTTGGATCTACTTCATTTACTATTGGGACTTTTATCGTCACTACCTCCTCCTCCCCATATTTTTTAGATACATTATACCCTAAGGATGGATTCCAATAGGATGAACATGATCCTTTGATTGATTAGTGGGTTTCCCTGTATCTGGATGGGATTCCCCCATATCTTTGGACTTCTCTTCATCTTGTTGTTTTTCTTGCAATGCTTGCTACCTCATCAATTCTTGCTTATCCTTTTCTTCCTTCTCTTTACTCCTTTTCTCCTCTAGAGAATTCCTTTTTTGTTTTGGTTCATATTTTCTTCTTATTTGTTCAAGCTCTTCCTTATCATCATCCTCTACCCCTTTCCTATGCAACTATTCCTTTGTTTTTTTCTAAATCTCCTGCTCTAGAGATACCCTATTATATTCATCTTCAATGACCTAGGGTTCGACCTCTGCTTTCAATCGAATTTATTATACTCTCCTTGGTTCCTCTTCCTCTCCCTCGGTTGTCACATTCTATGATGCGGCTACAGCACTCTGTTTCATAGCCTCTTTTTTTCATTCAGAGAGACATTTTTAAAGATAGTGATATTGGGAGTAGCTTTCCTTTCCAAAACCCCATCCCAAATATATTCATTTTTAGTAAAAATATATCCATCCCATTTTTCATGGGCGTAAGGCCAATTAACAACAACCTTCTCAACATTCTTAAGCACTAGAAATTTGAGGTCATACCTTTAGATCCTACCAGATCCAAATTTGTATTATAAATCACTTGAAACATCCACCCTAGCCAGTGGAGTATCTTTAATGAAGTAATATCCAAGTTGAAATCCATAGGGGATAAAATCTTTGTTTCTTTCTTTGACCAACGAAGAATATAACCCTTGAAGAATAGTTTGGTAACAAATTTCACCTAAGACAATATTTTCAAGGAAATATGCAGGTAATGGGTGAGGGGATCCATTTTCTTTGAAAATTCTAATGTATGTGCATTTCTCTTCAATATACTAATTTCTAATATGCGACAAGATTTTATTTTCATGACTTGATAACCTAGGGAATTATTGGAAAACGATGATGAATAAATATGAGACAAGATTAGGTCACATATCATGGAGTATGAATTCTTATATTTACTCTCCCACAACATGTTGAAGTATACATGAACATGTGGATCTGACATATTCCAACTCAAATTCATCCCAGAAAATAAATTCCTAGCACACACAACATCCAACAAATAAGAGGCCATGTAAAATTAGGACACTTCACTTGGAAAAGGGTTTTGAGCTTGTTGAATTCAGTCACTGAGTTGTTTTGCAATGATGGTGCCCTAGTTGAATATTCTCCCAGAAATAGATATTGTGTATGATAATGGTATCCAAGCCTCAATAGATCATGAGCAATCCTTGTCACCATATAGCCAACAAATCAAGACCATAAGATACATATAAGGTTCCCTCATACATGTTATATTGTACCGTCCTGAAGTCCAATTGATGAATTTCCTATATTCTTTTCATCAACTAACCACTATTTTTCCCACATCATGGTTCTTATGAAATGATACCACAAAAACATTTTTGAGTAATAGCTTGGGTTTGGGATGCTTATAATACTTGCTAATATCAACAAGGATAAACATACCCACACATTTCCCTTCATCATCGTTAATTATTCAGTTCTTACTGTTAGTGTGGCTAATAATCCACTCTAATGCTTTGATGCATGAAAAATACGAGAGCCCTTGTCACAACCATATGTATTTGAGAGCCTCAAAAATTTGAGAAAAATCGATCATCTATTTCCCTGATGGCTAGTTCGTTGTGCGGTGTTGATGTGGGGTAATCCTCATCCCTGGATTTAATGAAAATTGCATTCCAAGTAAGAAGGAGAAACTTAGTTCCCATGATTGGATCTGTATCTTTGTATAGAGGTGGCTAAATGAAAACCTTATTTAAAGGAATCCTAATTACCATCTCTAGATTCTTTATTGGTTGCACTCCTTCCATTGGACAGGGGTGGATGCTTTGCCCAGCTAAATAGATTTCCATTTTGGTGTCTTCGGGGACCATTGATGATTAATTCTTCTTGGAAACATATTTCTTGTCAAATAAACTAGTTATTAGGCCATTATCAATTGATTTTAATCCCAATTCAAAAATGAAATCATGGTGATGAAGTGATCAATGAAAACTTGTTTGAAGAAGAATATTAATAGAAGAAAAATTACTATAGTTAATTACACAGAGAACCAAAAGTGGAAAATAACTCAATTGACCAATTAACCTCAAACACAACTCTTCTTTGTAGTGAGTTCTCAAACAATTGATCGCAAATAACAACAAAATAGAAACGAGTTCTCAATTTATGGGTTCTACGACCAAATTTAGACACAATTTTTATCCTTATAGTGGGATATTATAGATTTGTAGGTTTAAATACCACCATTAATCCATTATTTTAGAATTCAAACATGTTTTAATGAATGGCAGCGTGTATTTATGTCATTTTCTAATTTATTAGTGCTTTCGAAAATCATTGTGTTTGGCACACTTTGTTTCGCTTATCGGTAGTCAGTATTTTTGTGTATCAGTAGTTATAAATTGTGTTATTTTATAATTCTCCTTGGACCCCTAAGGAATATTTAGAGTATATTATTTATATTCTATTAGTGTGCTTTATCATATTCAACGGTGTCAATGAAACACCTAAACATTACCAAGCTATCAAGACCTTTTCACCCTTATAAAAATTTTGGTAGGTTGTTCGTACGGAAGATGACGTGGCAAGTGTCATGGACCCATACCATGATGTGACATATGACATGGAAAGTGACGTATAATCAATGATGTAGACCTATGTGGTTCATGATGTGGCATGATGACATGGAAAGACTACGTGGACCCATACCATTGTCTAAAAGGACACAATTCATGCAAAAATCTTCAATGGTTAGGATTCATCCAACTTATAATATTTCCTCAGACATCGATAGCTCATCGACGATCGATGGATATCTCATATTCATGGCTTCCAGATCTAGTATGATTTTCGTTGATGCCCAATGGCTTATCAGTGATCAAAAATATCTTTTACGTCGTCCCTTAAAGACTCCAATGAATTATGTCAATGACCGATGGCTTATCGGCATTTAGCGGAATTCTTGATGCATTTTATTTAAAACTTGCTAGACTTTACTCCAACGTTGATAGTTCATCATAGGAATTTTTCCAGGATCAGGAGTTTGGGATGTTTTGACTCATTATTTTTCACTGATCCCCGATGTCTTATCTACAGTTTGTGTTTTATGCTATTTTTTTATTATTTTTTAGTTCTCTCTTTTTTGTTTCCCCCTCTATGAAAACATGAGAGTTTCTTTAGAGTTTTCCTAAGTTTTTTCAAGCATGAATAAAATGAGAGAAAAATGCACAACATTGGAGAAACCCAATATGAAGTCTATAAAAGTAAAACTCAAAGAAAGATAAAAATAACAAAAAGAAAGTGGTACCTTAAAATTGAAAAAAAAAAATTAAAAGGGTGTGTTGTGCACTCAACAATAGGGTATGTTGATTTTTATGTCAAACTTGTCTGCTATGACATGACTATGCTTGTTACTTGTTGTAATAACCGGCATGTGTTGACTTCTTTGAAAAATTTTCACTTCAAATATATGAATTATGGATGTGACGTGGGGCTAAGCATGTAGCTATTACTATATCAAAATGATGCATATATGGTTAATATTTTATTGTGTGATCTGATTTGTATAGAAAACGTATTTGCTAACTACATAAAAACTTGAGGCCAATTTTTGTTCCAAGGGCAAAAGTATGCAATTCCCATCCTTACCTAACTCTGCTTCGAGAAGGATTAGGAAGTTAATCTGAATATTGACTTAAGATTGTATTTACCATGTTTCTGACTATTCTCTATCTATGTGACATGTGGAATGTACTTGATTGATAGGATATATTTGATATTCCTAATTGTTGATTTGATTATCATACACATTATGATAAATATATTCTAGGATCATGAAATGAATAATATGCTCTAAAAAAGTGTGATTTTTGGAAGGTGGACATGACCTACAAGACTCTTGGGTGTAGTTGATTGAATGAAGAGGAAGACTATGGAAGGGAAATTAAACTTTGTGAAATATTATTAAAACCAATTGAATTTCATTGATATTATATTTCTTATATTCATATCTATATGCATGTGTTGGGATATGATTGTAGTAATCTTTTTGTTGTGGGACATTGGTCACCTGAGGGGGAATTAGCTGGATATGGATGTTTGAGAACTTTGAATTGGGACTCAAATAATAAATATCCCTGGAGGGTAACTAGTAATACTAAGCAATAATTATTATGATGCTTATATGATATTGATCTGTGTGATATGTGTGTGATTATTGCATATGCAAGATACAGGGAAAATCCTTTCCAACTTGCCAATATATGGGTGTGGGCCATACCAAGTGAATCCTTAATGTGGAGTTATGTTTGTTAAACCTTTACAATATAGCAATGCACACACATATTCTTTATAAAACAGAAAGAAAACAATAGCATTCACACATAGTATCAAAAATTTACCTTGGAAACCCTTAACAAGGAAAAACAACAAATTTTTAAAGTCACACCTCTAACTCTCATTGTATTAAATTCAAAATTAAAATACAATATATAGGATCACATGGAATCCAAAACCCTAATCCATTGACCCAAATTATATTCTTTGACCAACATTACATTACAATGGGCCAAAAATCCATTGGCTGGAAAACACCAAAAATAGGTCAAAATGAACCCAAAAAAACCCAAAAACAATTATTGGGGGTTACGCTCTCGAATAAGAACCCCCCCCCCCCACACCTTTCTTCCATTCCAATCTACAATACACGGGATAATCATGCAAAGAATTTATCACATACCCAATAGGAGTTTCAATTGAGGCATGCAATCTCAACAAAGGTGTGGAGTCTCTATTTGTAGAATATATGGATTGTTATGATTGGGAAATGCACAATAAGGTGGGATGACCTTACTCCCCAATAGTTAATTTTTCTAGATGTTGAATTAATCTAAGGTAAAAATTAGAAGACCATGTGGCTTAATTAATTCATAAATTAATTACCCACTTTTAAGGGGTTCTTAAATATATTATTATTTTATTTTAAAAGTTGAATTATTTATTTAAGGAAATAAATAATCATGAAATAAAATGGGAAGAACACATGGGGGCAGAGTGATGAATATTAAAGAAAATAGTAATTAAGAAATTTATTATTTTGTATGAAGGGGATGAGGTGGATAGCCTCATGGGTTCTATAAATAGAAGGAGAATTCATGGTTTTGGGTGGACCTAGAGAGTAGATAAATGTTAAAGAAATTATGCCACCATGAATAACTTAAATGTAATGGTAAATGGGATCTCGAAGGAAGTGGGTATTACTAATATGGATGTTTCCAATGGATGGTAAAATTCATACTAAGTATATCCAAACTGATTATGATCCCACATAGCTCGAGGGTCTTAGGGAAAGAATTTTTCCCTATGTATGATTGGGAGGAAATCGGTTGGCACCACAAGAGTTGGAAATGGAAAGAAAATTGGAGTTGGAGCATACTTTCAACTATTGGAATTGGAAATCTAGTAAGGTATACTTTATAATTGTTCTTGAAATTGTAGTATGAATTGTGGAAATTTTACTTTGTAGTAAATTTGTAATTCTGGTTATGAGCTTATGTTATTTGGAAATTGATTGATTGGATGGAAATTAAGTGTATTTATGTGTGGATGTTTATATGTAAATTGTGTTTCATTTTAGTTGATTTTATTCGTGTTACATCTGAATTAAATTTGGCACAAAATCACATGTCTTAATAAGAGGTACAAGGAATGTTTGTCAAGTGTTTGGAAAAATCCCTAAATGAATAGCATATTTTTATATGAGTAAATTTTCTAGAATAATTCCTAACTTGCAGCTACCAAAAGAATGGACAATATCCCTAAATATTCATTGAGTAATTGTTAGTTCAATCGTCAAAATGTAGAATTAATGATTAATGTAGAATTAATCATTGAGTAATTAATGTTCAATTGACAAGTTGCCACGGGGAAGGAAAAGGATTGGGTATGTGCCAAGAGAGAAATTGAGGTAATTCTTGGTCAAATGTTTCCATTAATTTGGTAAAACATCTTGCTTTTTTTATTTGACATAAATATGATAATTAATCAAAGTTAAGGGACGTTTTCCAAGTGTTTGGCAAATTCCCTAAAAGGAGGATATAGTTTTATTTGAGGAAAAATTGGAACAAGAATGTGGGAATTCTTAAGTATCAATATTCTTATGAAATTGAGATTTTTTTTTTTAGGAAATAGTTTCTCCTTGAGTTATGGTAAATGTAATTATATATTCTATTTTAGTTGTAAATTTGAAGTTTCCTCACTAAATATTTGTAAAAATCCCCTAAAATTGGGGAAAATAATTGGAATAGAAGTTAGAACTTCATAATTACAAGAATGATTATCATAATAAGGTGAATCTATGTAGGAAAATTCATCTCTTCAAGTATTAAGAAATATGGTTATGTATTCCTTGTGTAAACATCAGTTATGAGTTTTCATTCCAAGTGTTTGTAGAATTTTATAATAAAGAATATTGTTATTGGGAGTTATTTATTCCTCTTAGCATGCTTATCAATATAAATAGTTTGTAGGTCATGCTAAGCAAATATGGGAAGGAATTTTCATGTTTATATTGGAGTAAGAGCTAGAAATTTCATGACATTTGTTATATTTTTAAGAAAATGCCTCCTCGGGGATTTTTGTATTGAATATGGCACACTTTAAGGGGTATCCATGCCATATGGACATATAACCCCAATTTTGAGTCCAAAAAAAGGTTTTCCAACCCCAATCATGAATTTTGGGAGTTTTCTAAAAAACGCAGAACACTCTATGAGGATTACTAGTTCTTCAAATATCTAGGTATGAACTGATTTCTACTCTCCTTTCACTTGATAGGTTATAGTTGTGATGAATGGTTCATCATGCAAGTGTTGTAGGTATTTTTATGCTAATTGTTTGACAAAATATATCACCCAAATAGTTGATGTTCAAGGATTATTTTCCAAATGTTCGAAGTAATGGATGACCCAAAAATCTATGAATGGAATCACTCATCAAGGCTAATATTTCAAATCATAATTCTTGTGTGAAATAGACTTGTGACTCTTATGAATGAATTTGATTGTTGTATCAAGTGTTTGATTCTTCCATGATGATATGTCCTCACTAAGTAGCAAGACTTGTATATGTGTCATTTGTGGGAAGCCTTGTGTATGGCAAGTTGTAAAATCAAACTACCTATTTTGGATTGAACTGAGAGTTATCATTGAGACTATATTGTGAATTGATTATCTTTATACATGAGTTTGATAAGAAGTATAAAGTATTATTGCACCTTAAAAACCTTGATATATGCCACTTATAATTTACATTAACTTTAAATAATATCTTCCTTGAGGAAGAGGCTTTCATGTATCATTTGTTGGCCACTTGTTTCTAAATAGGAGATGATAGTATAACTTTCATAAAGAACCTCTTGATTATAGATATGAATTGGAAGTAGTATGAGGTGATTTTTGTTTATACGTGTTTCTCTTTAGTTACATTTTTTCAATTGGTAAGTAAGAGTAGTACAATGTTTTGGTTTATTTCTCTTAATTAACTAAATTAAAAATTAAAAAAATGTTATTCGTTCTAGGATCAGATTTGGTCATTAGGAGGAAGGTCACTACAACTAGGTTACCTTGGTAAAACAAATTTCCCCTCTACATTCATTAAAGTAAGAAAAAATGAGATAATAAAAATGATGGAGCCCGTGGATTAATTGGAATGTCCATATCCAATGATATTTAGTCTCACCTTCAAGGAATTGATACCTCAAATGTATCATGGGAAAAACTAGAATCTATGTTTCTTAAACACAATGAGATTCATTCCCACTAGGTTGTAGTATACCTAGGGGTAATGGGGAACCGAAGGGCCCATAGTGATAATAGTGGAGTTCATTCAATGTAAGGTGGAACCTTCTAGTAATACTTCTCACATTTATTGTGTTCACACTACTACAATAGGCCTTATTTACTAATGATGGCCTTTATTACATATATTCAATAAATCTAACTACCATAGTGAGCCTTATTTAATAATATAGTGGACCTAGTCCTCCTTACATTAAATGGCCTTCACTATTATCATTATGGGCCCTTAAGCCCCGTATTACCCCTAGGTATACTACACAGGTTGAAAACCAATCGATTGCTTTAAATCCCAATGATTTCTCTGCATTGAATATTTTAAGTCTAAGTTCAAAACATGTATACATTTACTTGCAAAATGTAATATAATCAAGATAGGTGACCCAATTATTTTTTTTTCTTGCTAATATTGGCACTACCTAAGTTAGGTTTTTGTATTTACTTTTCACTCGAGAAGAGAAGCTCTTATTAATCAAGGGGATACTTACAAAGTGCCCTATTTTGAAGTTTTTTTTATTCTTTGATTAGAGATCAAGATAATCTCTTGCATCTTAGAATGATCAGCACTATGAGTACATATAAAAAATCCTTAGTGGCCCACTTGAAGTATAAATCCAAGTATTTGTAGAAGAAGCATCCTTGCATCAGAAATTAAAACAAGGGGTTCCCAAACCCTCTTGGCCAACTCCTACTCCTAATGGTGATAAGGGAACTAAATTGAAAGGCAAGAACACTAAGATACATTGTAACCTTTTTGGGTGAGATGGTCATCTAGAGTCTAAATGTTTCAAGAATATGGAAGCCTTATAAGTAACAATGAAGAAGCACAATATCAATCTTGATTTGTATTTTTCTAACTCTTCATCTCATGGACATGAAATTCCTACTTCTAGTTTTTCCTTCAATGCAACATCTACTTCTCCTTCTAATGGTTGGATTATTAATCATGGATCGTCTTATCATATGACTAAGGATAAATCCATCTTTTCTTCTCCTAATGAATATAACACCAAACAAACATTTTTTGGTGATTATAGATCTCTTAGTAGGGTATGGAACAATTTAGCTAGATGGTGTCCATTTTAAGGATGTATTATGTGTTCCAAGCCTTTCACATAACCTTATATCAGTATATCAAATCACTCATTCAAGTGAAGGTAAAATAGTATAATTTTCACTTCACCAAGTTGCACTCGAGGATTTAAAAGATCCTAAGCATGTCCTAGCAACTGGAATTATTGATGATAGTACCAAGTTATGCATATTTCACAACTTTGATTCATCATGTCTTCGATTAATTTGTATTTCTCATAGCGTTGACTTGAGAAAAATTTGGCATGAGTGATTTGGTCATCTAAAGGTTATCGCTCATTGTAGAAAATATGTAATCATAATATGGTGACCAGTATTCCTCACATTTCTTGCAAATATGGTGTTTTTCCCAGTTATGTTCTCGACAAACATCATCAAGACAATTTTGACAAACATGCCTCTTGGCACACCTTGGCCCCTGTCTAGTTTGTTCATAGTGATTTGAGTGGTATAATTCATTTTTCTTCCTTCTCTGGGTTCAAGTACCTCTTAAATTTTATTAATGACTTCTCCGAATGCACTTGGGTTTATTTCTTAAAACTTAAGAGTGAAGTTTTTTATATGTTTTTTGCCTACAATTCCTTTGTAGAAAAACAATATGGACGTCAAATTCATAAGTTAAGAACAGATAAAGGAGGTGAATATGTTAACAACACATTTTCAACTTACTACACTACATGGGGCATTCATATGAAAAATACTATTCCATATACACTGTATAAAAATGGTGTTCTTGAGAGAAAGAACCGCACATTAAAATAAATGGAAAATTATATGATCCAATCTAAGGGATGAAGTCCTATTTTTTTGGTTGAAGCCATTAATTGTGCCAATTTCATAGTCAAATGACTCCCACAAAGGCTTTAAATGATATAACACCAAAAGAAACATGGAGTAAAATTAAACCAAATGTAAGTCATCTTTGTGTGTTTGGTAGTGAACCATGTGCTCACATTCCTGATGAGAAAAGGAATGCATTACAAACTAAGAGTGAGAAGTGTATTTTTGTTGTATATTCTAAAGATGTAAAAGGTTATAGACTTCTTCAACCTCATTCCAATGAAATTGTTATTAGGAGAGATGTTAAGTTTTATGAAGATCGCTTGGCCTAGAATCTTGTTTCGATGTATGTGCCATATTTATCCTGCAATCCATCTTCAATGATTGTTCCATATTATATTCCCAAATTTTGTAATAGTGCTCCCATTCTAGTTTCATCTTCAAATGGTGACAATGAGTAAGGAAATCCAAGTTTTCTCTCTCACATTCCTCTAGTTGGGTATGTTGAACATAAACCTACACCAACACCATAGTTTCCCACATGGGTTCATACAACACGAGAAGTGCATGGTGATATTTTCGATGATCCTTCATATTAGTTTCATACACATTCATATTTCTATTGAACCTCCTCTCTTTTGGCTCAGGTTTTAGAAACTCGTGATCCAAAAACATTTGTAGAAACTCTCATCCATCCAAATTAGGATGCAACAATGAATGATGAATAGTGTTCCTTAATGGAAAATGATATTGGGGATATTGCACCTCTTTTGAAAGGAAGAAAAATTTTCAGATGTAAATGGTGTATAGAAATAGGTATGCATCAATTGGAAGTGTCGAAATACATTAGGAATAATTAATTTCCAAAGGATTTTATCAAGTAAAAGTAATCAACCATACAAAAAAAAAATCCCTTGTAGCCCAAATAAATTCCATCCACCTTGTCCTATCGCTTTCCAATTCATATAAATGGGAGATCCATCAAATGGGTGTTAATTCCACCTTCTTGTATGGGGATTTGCAAGAATAAATTTACATGGAACAACCTCCTAGCTATGTTCATAATGACTCTAGTCTTGTTTCCTACCTTAAGAAATATCTCTATGGCCTTAAGAAACATCAGTGGGATAGGTATGATAAAATGGGTGGCTTTATTCTTGACTATGATTTTCTAGATGTCATTTTGACCTTGATTTCTATACTGATAAAGTAGATAACCAACTCATAATATGTGTTTTCTATGTTGATGACCTTATACTCACTAGCAGTGACCGAAAACTTTTACCCATGTGAAATCAAACCTTAAGAATATTTGAAATGATAGAATTGATACATTTGCATTATTTTCTTAGCCTCCATGTCTTCCAAACCAAGGAATAATTTTTTATTTCCCAATCTAAGTATGCATGTGACCTTCTTCACCGCTTTCACATGGAAGATTGTAAACTAGCCACAACTCCCTTCCAATTTGGAGTCAAACTTGTTGCCACTTGTACTACACCTAAATTAGAGGCCACTTTGTACCATCAGTTCATTGGTAACCTCTTGCATTTGACATGTAGCCACCATGATAATTCCTTTGTTGTTGGCATTTTTTCTTGGTATATTCAAGCACGCCATGAGAGCCATTGGAAAGCACCAAAAAGGGCAAGTCGATATATTTGAGGTATAGTTTAGTTTGGGATACTTTACAGTTTGAGGGGGTCTCCTTTATTGGTTGGTTTCACTAATTATAATTGGATTGGAAACCCTAATGATCGAATTTCTATTATATATTATTTTGTTTCAATTAGGTTTAGCTCGAGTGGTTTGGAGGAATGATTACTATCCTCCCCACCCAGGTTCAATTCTTGCAAATGACATGTTGAGATCATAAAAAGTATATTGTTGTAAATTATTTGAGCCTTTTTTTGACGAACCGTGTGCCCTAAATAGTCTAGGGTTTACCCTGGGTACCATCCTCGAAATGAGAGGAAGTACTTGGGGGTTTTCCTCAATCTTTGTAACTTGAAAAAAAAAAGTTATTTTTTCAGTCTTGGTTCCATGACTATCACCTAGGATTTTAAGAAGCAACACATTCCCTTGATATTTCTTCATCAAAACCAAATTATTGAGAAACAATTAGTGGAATTCAAGAATCCTTGTGGATTTTATAGATCCTTTCAAATTTTGGATTCCAATAATGGCATCTACCACACTTTGGTGCAATAATAAGAGTGGCATTCATCTCACTAAAGATACAATTTAACATCAACGTAACAAACATATTGAGTGACACATGCACTTCATTATAAATATTCTTCAAGATCAAGTTCTCAAAGTGCTCTATTTCCCTTAGTAGATGATCAAGTTGCATACATTTTTAGAAAGTCTCTTACATAAGCAATTTTTTCCAAAATTTGATCTATGTTGGGATTTCAAGAAGTTATCATTAAGGAGGGGTAGGCACTAATCCCTCCTTCTCTCTTTGTGTCACCTTCATAAATCCTTAAATCCTATCCCAAATTGTAATTAACATGGGATGTTATGATACTTAGATACTTAGGAGTTAGTTAAGATCAACTTGTTCTAATGTGTCTTTACGTAAAGTGTGTTTGTTTAGTATGGATTTTTATTATCTGATTTCACAGACATGATTGGTTCTAGACATAAAGTGGTCCAATGATCGATGTCCTCCTTGATACCAACGGTTATCAATCCATGGATTGACGCTTAATTTTTCCATGATCTTTATTTAAATACCATGAAGGGTCATTTTCTAATGATCAATTGTGAGAAACTCATATGTAAAATATTTTCCTTTTTCATTAATATATTGTCTCAACTAGTCGCGTTGGCTAGGGTGGTGGACTATTCCTCTCTCTTAGGGTTTTAACCACAAAATACACTAGTGTGTTGATATTTGATATGTTTTTGTAAGAGTTTTCCTTAAGGTGTTCAAATTGTGTGTATATACCTTGTTTATCAAGCATGCACCATGTAAGTAAGTGGCATTTTTTTCCTCTTGTCATAGAACATACTCTTCTTTTAAGTATATCGATGATAAAACTCATTCCATATAGTTAGAATATATATATTTATATATACTAAAGAGAATAGAGTGATCGTGTGAGTGATAAAGTAAACAAAATTTCTTTAAGTCTCATTCAACCTAATTAAGGTACTTGTTCCATCTACTAAAGATGTTGGAAATTAGAAACATTTCTAAGACTCATTCTAATTAGTGACTCTCTTAGACCACCATAAGGAACATATAACACATTAATATGGCCACCTTATTTCTCGATACTATTATTTTAGGT
Organism: Picea engelmannii; assembly: GCA_009831015.1. Lineage (NCBI taxonomy): Eukaryota > Viridiplantae > Streptophyta > Pinopsida > Pinales > Pinaceae > Picea > Picea engelmannii. Next base: position 40,973 of record ML784668.1, read on the forward strand.
CAAATATATACACAAGGAGGAAGTGTTGGTAGAAATGGTATTGTTGAATACCCTATGGAGATTCATCCCAAAGGTGGTACACAAGGTGATGAAATACCTCCTAACAAAAAAAATATTGGCATATATATAAACTAGTACTTTCAAATGATGTATCCTACAATTGACATGGAAAAATTCCCCTTCTACCAACAATAGGGGTTCTCCTCAGTGAAAGGTCCCAATTATACTTCACACTATTTGAAATATGGAACCCATCTAGATTCTAGCCTGGAAATAATCACTTGTTTAGGTTTTACTGGTAATAATTGTTGTATATTGGTGGTCCCCATGATGTATAGCATCCATGTTTCCATTATTTTCTCTTTCGTATATAATATATTCAAATTAAAATGTATAATCTCATTTGAGCATCGGTACCTAGATGTCATCATCGCAAGATATATAAGTTGCAATATACAAAACTTCAAATCATATTAAAAATTGCACTTAACATAAAGAAGTTAATTAACAAGTTAATAAGGTGTTGAAGGTTACTTTCATAAGTTTTACGTTGTTTCATGGATTATGACCTTGGTGTAACATCCCACTCTGGCGCACGGAGAAAACTTATTATTTGAGGACACTTGCTCGCAAGTGATCTAGACTTTTATGATGTTAGACCATTATTACTTGATTATGATGTGATTGACAGACGACATGATGTGTTACTATTTGATGTAGACAGGTGCTATTGACTCGGTTTTATTGAGTGTGCAGGGTTTTTGACCTTGAGGATGCAGAGGCATCGGTAGAAC
>ML784668.1:55227-107502 GCA_009831015.1 Picea engelmannii
GTAAGTGAGGTAAATGTAATGTAGTACATGATTAGTATGTTATTGTAATGGTTATTGATAAACATATCATGTAATGCCCTTGAAAATTAGTAAGGTAAGTTATTACGATTCATTAAGCGGGGATTGCAGTTAGCTAATGGTACCTTTTTAAGGCCGAGTGGGAACCCGTCATCTAATAGAAGTCCAATGGAGTAAATGGTTGTAATTGAAGTCAATAAGCCTCTCTAGTGGTTGGTCGATGTCGGAGTCCTTCTAACTTACGTCTTACGTCGGGGTCATGGTTGCCCTTGATTTTGTAGTGCTTGGTTCTCCTGCTTTGCATGGTATGCTTGTGTCGGGCGGGAGGTAGACACCCCCTTGTAGCCGTAGTATGGATGTTTGTGTGTGTGATTTTTTGTGTAAGGAATCTAGTGACGTATCAAGAGTCTCGGGCCCTTTAAAGGCATGGTTTCCACTCTTGCGACACACCTGAGGGGCTTACTAGTTTCTTCCTGAGCAGTCGGCCAGGAGCCTATCTGGCCTTCTCTCTCTCCGGAGCAGAGGACTAAGATTAAACGCCCTGCTTTTCTGTGCAGAAATAGTAAACTCCGCTACTATGGATTCTTCCTTCCGTGACTGTACTGTGCGTAACACCTTGTGTGGTTTTCTGCTTATAGCTGCTTGTTGTGCGCCTTATGTCATTGGTCGTTAATTCTTGCAGTTCTTGTTGTGTGCCTTGCGTCTTCTTGTTGTGATCGTCGTGGTTGCGTCTTGACAGTCGTCAGGTGGCGACGTAGAGTCCAATGTGTATGTTTCCCCTCCTACACGCGTGCACACACTTTTAAAACAAAAAAAAAAATTGCACTTGTTATCAGCGTTGTTGTCGCAACGAGGAGGACGTTACACTTGGTCAATTTGATAATGGTTTGGTAACACAATAGTTGAAATATTGCATTATCAAGTTTTTAGGCCTTTTTGACAATGTGCACATATTTTTATTTTACAAATCCAAAACAAATGGTAAATAATCTAAAAAGAATTCTAAAAACAAAGTTGTATATATCAACAATAACTTTCCAATGGTATAAGGAAATCCCAAAACGAACATCAAGATCAAAAGTTATGGTTTAATACTAAAAAATGCATTCTACAAATTGCAAAAAATATGAAATCACATCTTTCCAAAATATCACGTCTTTTCAAAAGATCACATCACAACAAAATATAAAATTGCATCTTTACATAATATCACAACTTTTTAAAAGACCACATCTTTTCAAAAGGTTGCATTGCAACAAAAGATAAAATCACACCTTTACAAAGGACTGTAACTTTTCAAAAGATCACATGCAACAAAAGATAAAGTCCCAAATTTCAAAAAAAAGGTTTTCATAAGCCTCACAAAGATGAAATCACAAGTCTCACAAAGATGTAATCACAAGCTTCACAAAGACGCACTTCACATTTTGCAGAAGACTAAAAGAAGGTTATCACAAGATTGAAAAAAATATTCATCACCGTATTGAAAAAGATGGTCATCATAAGATTGAAAAACATGGTTGTCATAACTTTGGAAAAGATATCCCTTACAACTTTAAAAAAGATGATCATCTTTATGAAATAGCCAAAGTCTACAATCTAGTGAAAGAAAAAAAAAATGCACTAACATCATCGCCTCATTGTAGAAGAAGATCATTTTAGATTCGATGAAGTGTTCACAAATTTTCAAAGGAAGACGTTTTGGGAAGCTATGAAAAGTTCTCAAAATAAATTTTAAAACCAGAGGACTTTGATGTGCTTGAAATCCATATAAAAAAAATGTCATGATGAATTCAAGAGCCTTAAAAAAAATGGAACTTTTATCAAATATTTCAAGAATTCATAAAGGCCCAACATAGAAAATTGGCTACTTATGAAAACCCAACTTCGAATATAAGGCCCGAGACAGATTTGATAAGATGTTCAAAATTTAAAACATGAAACCTTATGTAAAGGATAAATGAACTAAGAACCATAGGAAGGTTGGAGGAGATCTGGTGGGACTAGATATATATAAAATATATTTATTATATATTATTCCAGTTTGTATTACAACAATGAATGACTACCCTTATATAGAGATTTTAGTGAAGAGATGCACCATTCACAACAGTCAATTACAAATATATGATTACATATGTTAATTATTTATTATAATTTAGTTATAATACAAATCATCCCTCCTTCAAACGCTTCATCCTCGAAGCATTGTTATTTTGATGGCTAGTTTTTTTGGAATTTTTGGATTCTTCATTAGAATATTTTGAATCTTTGTCATCGTCGCTATCATTGTCGCTCTCTATTTCACACACACATAATTGTTTCCCTTTTCATTTGTGCCATGACCTCTACTTAGGTGCATGGCATCTAAAACACTAAGTTTTTTCATCTTTTGTGTTAGGTGGTGGAGTCCCTTTGTAAGAGGGAGTAAACTTTGATCTTGGTTCTTCATAATGAGACCAAGGAGGTTGTTGAAAGAACAACAATTTTTAATCTACCACCCTGGATTTTAATCGCAAATGCTTCACATCCTTGATATACATTAGTTTAAGTACATTTCTTATGTCTTCCTCTAATCTTGATATGGAAAATTGTAGGAGGTGATCATCTGATAAATCAATCACACGGGTAGCTAAAACATGCAACTCGTTAAATAATGCATCCATCGTGCATGTATATTGTAATCAAGTGAGTTTATAAAATACTTCCTTTTACTCAATGTTCTGAAATCTCCTAAAAAAATGCTTCTTAAATGTCTCTCATTCCCTTGATTGGGATTTTGAGTGCCACCATAAGAACTAGTCACTTGCTTCCTTATCTAAGTACAATGATGAAAAGTTAATTTTATCCTCACACATATTGTGTAAATCAAAATAAAAGTCAATTCGATTAATCCACCTTGTGATTTCCCTATCATCTTCTCCATCAAATCTCAGATTGTAGGTAAATCCGTTAAAGGATCCAAAATTGGATGAATGTTTGGGGGGCGGAAAAAAGGAGTGGTGAGAGTGGAAATTGTGGATATTTAATTCAATATTCTCATTTTCCAATTATGCAACATGGGCCTTGAGATCATCGTGGTTTATCCCAACACCTTTAGTCTCGGTTCCACGTTAATGAGTCTTCTGGAGAAATCACTCATCTCATTGTATTTTTTGTAAATTGTGTTTATACCGCTGAGTTAATTAGAGATGTCATCCATCGAGGCTTTTAATTATTTTATATATACACCATTGATTTTGTTGGAGATATATGCCACAGAGGTATTTGATTCATTTAACTCTTTATTGGGTGATGCATTGCTTGTGTTGGAAGACATGTTGCTTGTGGCACCTGGGGCCTTCCTTGAAGTTTTTGAATTTTTCATAATTCCCTTTAATAGATTCTTAATGCTACACCTTCAAGGTTAAATGTATTTAAATATTTTAAACAATATATATTAAAATATATTAGTTGAGGTGAGTGGTGGGATTCCTCTTTTGACTATGGTTTCACTCGCTTGGGTTTCTGTAGTGGCTCATAAAGCTAAAATTTGTATTCCACGTCGATGTTTTTTTTTTTTTTTTTTTTAATTTTATTTTTGTCTTCCTTATTAATACGTTTTCACATGTCTGACTTTCTTCCTATTCAAATTTAATTTGTTTGTGTCACACCCACATAGCCGTCCCACGAGTGATTTCTAATCCAATGAATATTTTTATTTGTGATTCCAATGATATGTTGTTTCTCTCTTATTGTGTTTACCACACAGCCTACAATGAATCATGTTGTTTCTTGTTTATTAACAACAAAATGCACCCACTAAAAAACCACACACAATAATCTATACGTCAGAGAGAGATAGCATTCTACGCACAACATTTTGTTTCAAAATCCATGCACAAGTATCCATGCAAAGCAGTCTATACGCAAAAGGGAGATCACCTCAACGCATATCATCCTCCACGCACAACAATTTATACATAGAAGAAAAAGAGAGCAATCAATGTATTGGATCTGATACCAATTAGAGGAGAATCGATGGGACTAGATATATAGAATATATAATTATTATATATTATCTTAGTTCGTATTACAACAATGAATGACCACCCTTATATAAATATTTTAGTGAGGAGACAATGATTACATATGTTAATTATTAATTATAATGTTGTTATACTACAAAGGTGATAACAAAATTACCACATAAACCTTTAGAGAATAAAAACTAATTGTATTGAAACACTAACCAGACCTCCCTAATTAAGTGACTTTGTGAACCTAAAATTTTCACATCTAACCATCAACCAATGAATGGTTTTTTGTTGTGTGTAGAGGAGAGGATGGGATTTCGAACAATTGGTTGCACGTTTAGATTTAGATCCAAATCATCAGTTTTATAACCTATGAAATTCTAACTATATTATTGGTAGGGGGACCTTGAATGTGATTTTTCATACATGTGGGCCTTAAGAATTGGAATACGATAGTTGAGTTGAGTTTGAAATCCTAGAAAAACTATTGGGATCCTATTTTGGAGGTCTAAAACTCATTTTGGTTGAGATCAAAATTTCAACACAAATGCAATTTTTAATGAAATTCCTAGCCCCATTCAGAGTGATGTTTTTCCCAAATTGATTTCTATTAGTGCATATTACATCTATGTTACATAGGCTTTCAAGACACTAACTAAAATGATCATCATCCATAAGTAGTCGAAATATTTTAATCCATGAAATAACTGACTAATTTCTCAAGAACTTGACACCTATCACTTGGAAAAAGCATTGGTTATTCACGAAACACAGTTCTCAGCTAGCCAATAATGAGTATAAAAGACTCAATGAGCCTAGACAAAGTTTCATAACACTTTTACATAGGTTAGATACATTCAAATCCAAGACACACAAGAGTGAAGTGTATGATACATGTAATGCAACACATGCAGGAATAGAAAATTTGCAATGCAAAATAACTTGATAATGAAACTACCAAAAAAATCATGATTTTAGTATAAGGAAAACATAAAAACAATGAAAGAAAAGCTAAAGTCGAGAAGAGACAAAGACTTCAATGGAAAACCATCAAAATTTTATGAGAAAAAAATAGTCTACAAGAAAAATAAATTACTTTTGAAACAAAACACAAAACTTACTCTATACCAAAATCTATTTGGAACCAAACATGCATCATCAGAAAGCCAATGCTCATGCATTGTCTAGGAGAAAGGATCATATTTGTAGAAAAATAGGTAGTTAAGCATCTTGTCTAAAATGGTTTCATCACTTGGTCATACTAGAACTAGTTTCATTTTTTATTGTTAAACTCCTGCCAATTCATTTGCATGACCTTATGTTTCAAGATGGGCTAGGATTATATATTACTTCCTCTAATTATGCTTGACCCACCAAAAACATTCATACATCATATTTTTTTCATTTTTCAATATATTTCTTTTAGCATTCATCCTTACAAATCAATAACCAATGATGTATCAATCTCTCTAGTAGAACAGATCCTCAATCAATTCCTTGTACTCATGTGTACAAATCAAAGAGTCATTTCTTTAGGTTCAATGATATTCTCAATAATTGTAATTAATGAGCCTCACATTCACAATGCCTACCAAACATAATATGGCTTCCTTATAAATAAGAGTAGTGTTTGAGTATGATGGGTTGAATGTTTGCTCCAATAGCTTCTCTTTATGGCCTTGACACTTCTTATACTACAATTTTTCACATCAATTGCATTTGTGAGATGGATTAGTCCTTTTCCCTAGGTTGCAAACTTAAATTCCATCCTCCTTCATCAAACTCATCTAAAAAGCAACATTTTTGTTTCCATCTATGAGTCACCCATGTGTAAACCATGAATGTTCGCGCCTTTCTAGTTTGCAACTCACGGATGCCCTAAAAAAATATGAAAAAATAAAATATTCCACATTTTCAGGCAGGTTTTTCAGTTGGGCTTGTTCCCAAAATCCCCTAGGCCTGTAAAAAACATAATTCAACCACCTCAACCTCTTTAGGATAATATAAAATCACCTATGAGGGAATGGGTGAGGAGCACAACCTAAGTGCAAGATTATGCTGATGAATTTTCAAGCTTCTCTATTTTCCTTGATCCTCTGAGTAGCATCCCGCTGATCTGGAACTTTTCTTTCTAATACTCCTTCTTCTCTATTATATGACCATAGGGTTTGTTCATATCCCTTTTGGGTCATCCAAGCAAGGGCCATCTTGTTGATTTGATGCTTGAAGGACCAGTGGAGGAACCTGGGCGGTCAACTTTGAGGTAGTGTCGACAGTTAGACTCAGGTTGTAACTACCTACTTATATTGTTTTCAATAAAAGAGTTATTTATCCCTCCATACATGTGTAAATTGATTGAATATATTGATACATGCTAGTTTGTTTCATATACTTGAAATGTTTCTCACATTATATGTATGATTTGAATTCATAACTACCTTGTTGTAGCACAGACTTGGTCTCCTTTTGTAGGATGATATCAGTGCATATCAGAGGTAAATAAAATGTGGAGAGCAAGGATTGACATCAGATATATGATACAAGGTGTGAGGCCTCTCCTTCTCTCCTTCTCTCCTCAAAGTAGTTATTTTCTTATAGCATTGTTGTGTGTGAGGGTAGGTTTTGTCTTTTACATATGGTCTTTCTCTGTTTTGACATGACCTAAGGTCGCAGGGGAAAAATCCCACAACAGAATTGGCCACCATACTGGTGAAATTTTCTCCTAGTTTGGATCGATCTTAGGGTGTCTTTTGTTGTCTTTGATTTCTATAATTTTTCATATTATATGGGTTGTCCTTTCAAAGCATTTTCCATCTATAAACTTTTCCGAAGTTTCTAGAAGCCTCCTTCTAGATTGGCTTTTTATTTTTCAATTTTTACTAATCCATCCAAGTTTTTTCCCTTTATGAGTCATGGATATCCATGATTTTCCCTTGTATGACTCGTGGATGTTCGCATGTCCTAGTGTACACAGTTGTGGATCTATGTAAGAAACTTTTTCCATCTATAAACTTTTTCGAAGTTTCTAGAAGCCTCCTTCTAGATTGGCTTTTTATTTTTCAATTTTTACTAATCCATCCAAGTTTTTTCCCTTTATGAGTCATGGATATCCATGATTTTCCCTTGTATGACTTGTGGATGTTCGCATGTCCTAGTGTACACAGTTGTGGATCTATGTAAGAAACTTGATTTTTGAGCCTTTCTCTCAGTTTTCGAGGATCTAGTATGGTTCTTCAGTGCAATATGAGCCTTTTGGTTTTTATTTTTCTTTGTATTGTTGCATTAAGTCTCTAAAAAAATTGAAATCATCCTAAAAGCTCTTGCTCTTGGTTTCCTAGTGTTTTTGGCTTACTTTTTGTCTCGCTGCTACAGTTTGAGTTTTGGGCTTTATACCCATTTTTCCAAGATTTTGTTATTGTATACGCTTTTTTATTTCACATAAAATGCGTACATATGCTACCCTTATATAGGGGTGAAGTGTGGTTTTTATTTCCCAAAAACATGTAAGTTTTGATCATATTTGTGCTTTGTACAAGGTCAAATCGTGGATATTAGCGTTTTATGGAAGGCCAAATTGTGTATAAACTCCATACGCACTTCCTATAGTGACACAAACTTCGTATAAAATTCATACACACTTCCTATAGTGATAAAAAATACGTATATACTCTTATATCCGTGATTCGCAGTGGGGTGACCCACGGATGCCTCCAAAAAGTGACTTTTTTGCTTATTTTCATCCTTTTTGGAGCCATTTTTCAACTAGTTTGGGGGTCTATTTTGGGGAGTTTGGTCCCGAAAATTTTTATCGCCTATAGGAGGTTAATAATGCCTTAAATTTGAATGTAAAACAAAGTTTTTGTATCCATATTTTTCTCCCTTTTATCCCTTGGATTGCATGACTATAACACTAGTCTTGTTCTCAAGATCTCGATTGTCTGGTCACTGTTGTGGTCATCTTTGAAACATGAGTTTATATTTGAGTTCAAGACTTTTATTTTGTGTTTTCCTTAGATTTTTAAAACATAAAATAATTTTTTTATTTGTTTTATTATCTTTTGTTAGTTTTTCTTTAGTAGAAAGAAAAAGAAAACAAAACAAAAAACCTAGTTTTTCTGCTAGTTATGTCTCTTTCTTTCTTTGCATTGTTTTGCCTTGCTAATTGAAAAACAAAAATATGCTAGCATAGGATTTTGGTTTATTCTCATATTTAAATCATTTCAAAGGAAAAATAACAAAGAACATCCTTTTTTTTCTTCTTTTTCTTTTCTCAAAAGGTTGCATTGTCCATTTTGCATAGAAAGAGAAAAAAATGCATTTCAAGGTTTGAAGGATTGCTCTTGCATTTTATTTTTGAAACTCTTTTTCATTTGAAGAATTAGTGTAAATTTTTATTTTCCATTGTTCTTATAAGTTTCATTTTTGTAAGACTCTCAAACAACATCAATTTCACTTCCATATCCTTTGATTAAAGAACAACAGCTAAAAAGAACATTAAACTTTAAATGTACTAGAATTTGTTTCTAGGGTTAACAAACAAGTTAAGGTTTAGGGCCTTGGATTAGGATTGGAGAGATAATTATCCAAGACCATTGAACAAACATAGGATTCTGAGTTAGAGAGAGTCAAATCCAATTTTTGTATAAGTATATTCGGGAGCCTCCTCTAACACAAGAGCTAAAAACGAGGTCACGTAAAGGAGAGTTGAGGAGATACCCCTTTGAAGCTTAACTGAGTGTAGTGGAAAGATTGTATATTGGGGGTTTCTCTAGTTCCTTTACCTCTATGAGAGGCGGCGCATTTGAAGCTTTAGGATTTGTTACCTTGCCCATATGTTCGATCTTGACTATTGACTATACCCCCCAAACGTTGACTGTGAGTTAATGACCTTAGTTGTTGTTCCTAGGTATCTTAGAGATGACTGTGGGGGCTTGACGTGGTACTTAAGGCAGATTTTGTATCACACTTTTCAGTACTTCTAGAGGGTTCCCCACAAATCATGGGTGCTTGCACCGGATAAGGATGGTCATTGGAGGTCAGGATAACTGCTTCTCACTCCTTCATTTTTTGGTTTATGAGTCTTAATCAACCCGTTCCTTCATCCATAAGGTCCCTTTCCACTTTTTCATTGCTTTGGAATCAAGACCTCATTCACCTAGGCTGAAGATTTGGAAAAGTTATTTGCTTTTCATAATTCTCTTAGGAATTTTTAGTGGAGTGTAGCTTTGTATATTTGGCCTTAGGTTGTGTCATTGTCATCTCTTTTGGATTGTTAACTCAGGGTGTTTGACCAACCGCTCCGTTGGTTGGGAAGGACCCCTAGTCTTTCTTTTCAAAGTGTGGAGTCTTGTCCTAGAAGGCATGGGTTTTTATACCACTATTCCACCAAATTTAGTGCATGATACTTTTGTGGACATGAACAATCCCACAAGGGATGAACTTATGCATAAGAAAGTCATGGCCAAAGTTCTTGAGAATATCGATCAAGGAACCCATTCCCAAGGGGATTCTTGTTCTTTTCCTTTCTTTGGAAATGTTGGTGCCCCCTTGATGGCCACTTTGAACATTCCTAGGTTGAATGTAGGACTATAGGTTTGGTTGTGGACCACTCTAAATGTCTCGAATTCTTTTGATGCTTCTGAGATAATAACCTTATGTCATGGGCATCGTATGGATGTTGATCCTTCACCTTATACATCCTCCATGGTTAATTATTTTCCTTCTCCCTCTTCTAGTGAAAGTCTTGCTACTAGTAACCAAAATTCTAAAAGGAATAAGAAAAGGAGAAGTAAGAACAAGAAGTCACCAACTGCTGCTATTCATGTTGGAGACCTGCACCCACTCTCTACAAGCCATGAATGGGGAAAGAGCTTAGTCCCTGTGAGTCATACTGGATTTCAGCAACCAACCTCTGCTAGTCATGTTGGAGTTATTTCATCATCCTCTATGATTCATGTTGGGGGGAATCAACCAGCCACTATGATTCATGTTGGAAGCACAAGTTGAGTCACTACAAGTCATAATGTCATTAGTTCACCAACCTTTGTGAGTCATGTTGGAGATAGGTCAACAAACTCTCTGAGTCATGTTGAGAACAAGCAACCGGCCTCTGTGAGTCATGTTGGGCGTGAAATTCTAGTCATTGATGATCATACTGGACAAACATCATCGAACTTTGCAAGTCATGTTGGAGATCAACACCTAGCCACTACAAGTCATGTTGGGGGAAACCCACCAGCCACTGCAAGTCATGTTGGGGGCATTGATATTGTTGAGAACCCTAGATGAATAGGATGTAAGGAAAAATTCCCTTGTAATATTTGCAAAGGAGATCACCTTACTCATGTGTGCCTTGCTATTTCTTTGGTACAAAGAGTGTGGTCCTTGCCTGAAGGCCCTTCTAGTTCTATGTCATCTTTGGTTTCCCAACAATCTATTCAATCATTGGTTGATTAAGTAGTCATGTCGATGCAATCTTTGGTCGATGCCACTCTTGTTTTAGGTTGTGGTGCATCTCTTTACCATGTTGTCCCACATCATATTCAACAAAATATTGAGAAATTCATTGTGCCAATGCAATATTTGGTTCATCCCACTCTTCTCTTAGAGAATGACAAGTCTAAGGAGGTGATCTCACCAATTCAATCTTCAACCAACCCCACTCTTCTTTTAGGGAGTGATGCATATTTTGATTATGTCTTTAGCATTTATAGTTTAGTACCTTATGAGCAAGGGGGCATTCCACTCTCTTTGATTATGCTCCCTCCAAGTCCTATGATGGTTTCCTTTGATTGGAATAATCTTGTGGATCCTCTCCTTCCTTCTTCTGCACCTTTCCAAATAACGGTTCTAGTTGAATCTATGTCGAAAGGCATTCGTCAATGTATTGTAGATGAAGGATCCTATGAAAGTGTTTTCTCCTCCTCGACTTGGAAAGCTTTGAGCTCCCAAGCTTATGTCAGCTACCAATGAGTTGTTGGATTTCAACAAAATACCTAGTGAATGTCTAGGGATTCTTCCTCAATTTATTATCACCTTAGGTGGGAATATTATTCTAATCAATCTTTTACTGGTGCTAGGCCCTTCATAATTCAATATGCTTCTTCAGCATAATTATGTTTATGCGATGAAGGTTGTGGTGTATATGCCCTTTCATGTGATGAATTTCCCTCACAATAGAAACATTGTCACTATTGATCAACTTTCACTTGATAATCACCATCCTAGTTTGATTTCATCTCAGGTTTCCCTTCGTGTGTTCCTAATGTTTGAGTAGACTCTTCTCTGCCACAGGTGAATTATGTGCAATCTTATCCTTGGTGTTCAATTGCTTCTGAGAAAGGATATTTACAATTATGTTCACCTTCTCGAGACAAGGTCTCGGCAATTGATTAGGTGTTGTATCCAATGGGGGCATGTAAAAAAAAAATTTCCCCTCTTGGGCCGAGTAAGAACTATGTGCAAAGGAAGAAATCTATGTTGAGTTCGGGAAGAATAGAGTTACTGAATACTCTATAGAAGTAGCTCTGCAAGGTGTGTCTCAAGCAAGGAGAACTCCAGGAGGGTGAGAAGTATTTATTTTCAAGAAATCCTTCAGATCTGAGTTTGATGAAATCTCAGAAATGCAAGGAGTGCATGGGAGATCGAAATCTTCGAGGAGATCAAGCTCATAAGGAATAATGCAAGGAGTGTGTGGGTGACAGACTTATTCTAAGTCCTAAAGCTCGGAAGAGATAATTCAAAGAGAGAATAAGAGACAGAATTATTCCAAGTCCAAAAGCTCAGGAGAGATAGCATTTTCAAATGCGCAGGCAAGACGGCCCAGAGGTCGGGTTCGCGGGAGAAAGTTCAAAGGCAAAAAAAACCTTTGAACACTTTCAAAATCTTCCAAGTCAGGAGAAGGTGGAAGCTCAGGAGGAGGAGCAAATCCAATTATTAGATTGGTTGTGGGAAAGGAGACTGGACCATTAGATCAACGTCCAGTGACATATGGAAGCGCAGAGGAGGAAACAAATCTCAAGCGTTGGATCTGAGCACAGAGGATCAGTCGTCGTATGATAACGAGAAGGTGTGTGAGATTTAACACTTTGTGTACATGCAGGAGAGTGGAATCGCAAAAGTCATGAAGTCTTTTGGGATCGTTCGTCATTTAGGAGGACACGTGATGGAAATCCATCAAGTTTGGGTGAAGGCGCTCTGGGAGGAACGAGCGCATAGAAGGTTGAAACACCCAAATCCTGAAGACTCAAAGGGTCGAGAGCCATCGATCTACAAAGGGACACTTGTCAATAGATCGCAAGCCCCGGTTAAGTTGTATTGAGGTTTCAGTTGAGAACTGAGATCATCGAAGCCTGAAGAGCCAAAGAAAATATGGACCATTAGATCCAGGAGGGCACGTGGCGAGAGATCGTGAATTTCGAGTGAAGTCACTCTGGGAGAACATGAAGGAGAAATGTTTGACATCGTCGAAGCCCGAATAGCTGAAGCGAACGATAGTCGTCAATATGGAAGAAGACATGTGTCACCATATCATGGACTTCGGAGGATTCCACTTCGGGGTTTTTATGGAAAGAAGTTTCATAAAGTTCTGAGGCATCAAAGGTCGAAGTGGTTAAGGGTCGTTGATCCCACAAGGAGCACGTCGATCATTGATATGCGAAGGGACACGTGGAGGACAGAGATTCACTATGTTAGACATCCATTAAATAGTCGTTGGATCAAGAGAGAACAAATTTCAAAAGATCCAGCAATCTGGAATATTTCACTTCAGAGATGAGTGTTTGTTGATATTTGAGAATGTCGAAGGCCGAAATCCAAGAAACGACAAGAGTCATCGATCCAAAGGAGCACACGCAGTGCCAGATCTAGGAATATGGAGGAAAGAGAAGGAAGGACAGGTCCAAAGACCTGGAGAAGATATCGATTGTTGATCAAGGAAGGAGCGGAAGGACCGTCGATCTAATTGAGGAAGCCAAAGTCCCGAAGCGGAAGCATAGCCATTGATTGGGGAGACACGCGTCAGCAGATTTTCCACTCCGGGAGATACCCAGTCAGCAGAGGTGAGAATTTGAGAATTGAGATCCTCGAAGGCCAGATTCACGGAGGGAATCCTAGCCATAGGTTTAGGGAGATAGGTGGAAACAGATATTCCACTCCGGAAGATTTCCATACGAAGGAAGAAAAAGTTTGAGAGTCAAAAATCCTGAAGGCCGGAAAGCCAGAATCAACGACATTCGTTGATTTAAAGGGGATTTATGTGGTGATAGATCACGAAGGTCTGAGATCATGCGTGAAGGGAGAAGAGGTCATTGATTGGACAGTTGGCCAGAGACAGGTAAAGATTCAATAACAGTCATTGATCGAGAAGTAGCATCGAGAGGTTGAAGATCGACAGTGGGAAATAATTGTGGGGCCAGGACAAGATCGGAAGATAATATTTCTTGAGCGGGCCGCAATTTCAACCACTGTTTCAACGAAGGGATATGTGGTAGCTGGAAGTGAATTACGGGGAGAAAATTGGGTTGGTCTAAACCACTCTTTCCCGTGCCCGCAATCACATAGTTCCGCAAGGTTATAGCCTAGGGACATATTGAAGGAAGGGGCTAGTGTAAAGGAGCTAGCGCCCGAAAATTGAAGAGAGCCAGAGTGCATAGACAGAGGGTGTGGGTATTCACAGGACCTGCGCCTAAAGAGGAAAAAGGGACCTATGTAGATTTGTTTTAGGTTCGATTAGGAGCCCAAAAAGTTGAACTGACTCAGAAGAAGGAAAGATCCAGAGACTGGGAGGTCACGTGGACCGAGGAGGGAAGGGGGTCTGCATCAGGTGGTATCAGAGCTGAACTTTGTTTGTAGATAGCAGACAAAGGAGACAGAGGACAAAGTCATTATTTGTCTACAGATGTAGGCAAAGGAGAGGCAGTGAAAGGATATACTCTAATACCAGGTGGTATCAGAGCTGATATTTTTGTCTATAGATTTCAGGCGAAAGGAGACAAAGCTTGAATTTTGTCTGTAGATTCTAGGCGAAAGAGAAAGAGGAGGAGGCCATAATTTTGTTTGCATACAGGAGGAAAAGGGCAAGACAGTGAAAGGATATGACCTGATAACATCAGGTGGTATCACAAACATGAATTTTCCTGTAGAAAGCAGGTGAAGGAGAAGGGTATTGATGCTCTGTAAAGAAGTTGTTGCATGCGTACAGCAGCAGAAAAAATCTAAACATCCATCTAAGTTGTAAGAGAAGATGGGGATGCTCTCGGGTGTAGAGTGATCCATAGGCTTGCTAGGAGGGCAGGTAGAAGGTGAAAATGGCTATTGAAGGCCATGGGCATGGTCGAAGAGAAGACCACAAGAAAAAAAGAAATCCAAAGATGGATATGGAGGCTGGAGATTAATGAGATAAGAGAAAGAATGGAACATCTATCATTGAGGATGCAGGAAGAGGAAAAGGTACACTGGAGGTACGAATTTCTTGTGAACAGGAAGGCGAAATGGTTTGTTCAAAATTTGTTGGCCAGAAAGAAGCAACAAGAGTTGAGAAGGTGGCTGAGGGAATTAGAAAACCTTAGTGATGTAGAGGAGGAACTGATTCACATCTGTGAACCAGAGACAGGGAGGCACCTCAGTGATGAGGAGGAGGTGAGATCATATGAAAATCTCATAAATTGCTAGGTGGGAAGAATTGGACTTTCAAGTTTCCAGGTGGGAAATGGAAAGAGATCAAGTGGAGGTATTGTATGCTGCTAGAGGAGCAGTGTTAAAATTTTAAGTTGCCAAGTGGGCAATGAGATGGGATCGGTTGATCTCATAGACTACCAGGTGGGAAGAAGAGAAGTCCCAAACTGCCAGGTGGGCAAGGGAAGGAAGGTGAGACTGTCAGAAAGTCTCAGGAGCTCAGAAGTGAGTTCATATCAACAAGGAGTGTTGATAGTTGAAGGTTCATGTGGATTTGCAGACCATGTGAATGAATATGATGAGAAGTTAAATACTTACACCATCAAAGAGGAGGATCAGAGGAGCATTCTGATTATTGGAGGGATCAAGACATTCCTACCAAACAGCCAAGTAGAGGCCAGTACAAGTGATGAAGGTGCAGCAACAGAGGAAGAACAGCCAACAGAAATTTTCAAAGAGGAAGAAATGGAGCATACATTGATGTCTACCCCAACAGAAGGAGATGAGCATTCAAAAGAATGGCTCAAAATTTTCAGCCAAGAAGCTGAATAGGAGATGATTGTAGCACTAAAGCCTGTAGCAGAGGAGGAAACAGACATCATCGATTTTGCTAAGCTGTATGAGGAATTGGAAGCCCTAGAGAGAAGGGTAATGGTGCAAATATTTCACATCCGACAGGTCAAGTTGCTAGCAGATGGAGAAGCATACCAGCCAGAAGAACGGTTGGAGGGATTTGGAGATATGCCAACACAAGAGGAGCTGACATAAGATAATCTGTCAGAGGAGGAAGCTGAGCAGTAGCTTGGTGATGAGACTGCAGAACTAGAGCCTGCAGCAGCGCGGAAATATAATGCCACAAAATAAGAAGAAAATGATATGGGGGGTCAAGATGATCTACCCACTGATAAGGAAGAGTTACAGCAGAGAAGACTACATAAGGAGAACCATCCACTGGAGCAGCTAGACAGGGTGATAGAGGAGATCAGGAAGTTGATGTTGAGGTTAGTAGAAGATCTCAACAAAAGGAAGTTGAGCAGAGGAGAGCCTTCCATAGCAGCCGAAAAGAAGAAGAATAAGATGCAGTAGCAAGGCAAAGGAGAAAGAAGACAGCTCCAAGGAAGATTTTGGGATCCAGGAGGATTTCAACACTAGAGAAGAGGAACTCATGAGCAGAAGCTCATGTTTTTCCTAGCAGTGGAGTATGATGCAAGAGAATCGCTCCACCTCAGCAAACACGCCAGCATTCCAGCACATCAACGCGCATTTCAGAGAGGTAGAGGCACTGGCCCTACCATTTTTAAATTTGAAATATAATCCTATACGGATTCATGTTGTAAGATTGAGTGAAAACCAAGCCATATCTCTAAACAGACAGAAGATAAGGTCACCTTTAATGGCTGACAAGTTGATGGCTCTAGGTTCAATTCAGACTAGATGGCCATTTATGAAATTTCAATGTAATAGATGAGGTTAGGTGTGAGAGGACAAGCTCGCATAGCCCCTCTTTTGTAAAGAGATCTTGTATCAGATTTCATAAGAGAGACTTAGGAGGATTCAGAGAGGTCTCAAAAGTATAACTTAGGATGGAGTTAGATTAGGATAACTTGAGAGAACTGGGACTCTGTTGAAGTCCAGTTTTTGTAAACATATGTATAGACACACAGAGATAATAGAAAAGCAGTTTTCTTGCATATAGTTTGTTTATGTATTTGTGTTCATTATTATGGTTTTATGTATTTCATGGTTTGAATGTGTAAAATGGTGAAGTATTGAATGTGTTTCAATTTTTTCTCATCTTTGAGTTTCCGAGTGCAAGGAGTGAACACAGTCCGCAAGGAGTGTGTTGACAAAGGTGAGTTAACATCAAGGAGATCTCAGGAGAGATATCTTTGAACCTTCATTAGAAGAAGTGTAAGGAGTGCATAGGAAGAAATTTTTGTCGAGTTCAGAGAGAAGAAGAGTTACTAAGAACTCTGTAGAGATCTGCCAAGCAGGCATCAAGCAAGTTCAAGTGTGCACAGGAAGAACTATGTGTTGAGCTCGGGAAGAACAGAGTTATTGAATACTTTGTAGAAGCAGCTCTCCAAGGTGTGTATCGAGCAAGGGGAATGCCAAGATGGTGAGAAGTATTTCTTTTCAAGAAATCCTTCGGATCTGAGTTTGAAAAAATCCTAGAAATGCAAGGAGTGCATGGGAGATCGAAATCTTCGAGGAGATCAAGCTCAGAAGGAATAATGCAAGGCGTGTGTGGGTGATGGACTTATTCTAAGTCCTAAATCTCAAAAGAGATGACATAAAGAGAGAATAAGAGATGGAATTATGCCAAGTCCAAAAGCTCATGAGAGATAGCATTTTCAAACGCGCAGGTGAGACCCAGAGGTTGGGTTCGCGAGAGAAAGTTCAAAGGCCAAAAAAAGCTTTGAACACTTTCAAAATCTTCCAAGTCGGGAGAAGGTGGAAGCTCAGGAGGAGGAGCAATATAAATCGTTATATTGGTTGTGGGAAAGGAGCCTGGACTGTTAGATCAACGTCCAGTGACATAAGGAAGCACAGAGGAGGAAACAGATCTCAAGCATTGGATCTGAGCGCAGAGGATCAGTCGTCGTTTGATCACGAGAAGGTGCATGAGATTTAACACTTTGTTTACACACAGGAGGGTGGACTCTCAAAAGTCACGAAGTCATTTGGGATCATCCATCATTTGGGAGGGTGTGTGGCATAAATCCATCAATTTCGGGTCAAGGCGCTCCGGGAGGAATGAGCGCACAGAAGGTTGAAACACCCGAAGCCCAAAGAGCCGAAGGGTCGAGAGACATCGATCTGCAAAGGGACACTTGTCAATAGATCATGAGCTCCAGGTAAGTTGTAGTGATGTTTCATTTCAGAACTAAGATTGTCGAAGCCTGAAGAGCCGAAGAAAATCTGGACCGTTAGATCTAGGAGGACACGTGGCGAGAGATCATGAATTATGGGTGAAGTCACTACGGGAGAACGCAAAGGAGAAAGTTTTGACATCGTCAAAGCCTGAACAGCTGAAGAGAACGATATTCATCGATCTGGAAGAGGATAGGTGTCACCAGATCGTGGACTTCGGAGGATTCCACTCCAGGTTTTTTATGGAAAGAAGTTTCAGAAAGTTATGAACCACCGAAGGCCGAAGTTCTTAAGGTTCGTTGATCCCACAAGGATCACGTGGATTGTTTATATTTGAATGGACATGTGGAGGACAGAGATTCACTCTGTTATAAATCCATTTAACAGTCGTTGGATCAAGAGAGGATAGGTGTCAGAAGATCCAGCACTCCGAAATATTTCACTTCGGAGATTTGTGGTTGTTGAGATTTGAGAACGCTGAAGGCCGAAATCTTGGAAACGACGAGAGTTGTCGATGTGAAGGAGGAAAGGTGGCACCAGATCTAGGACTCCAAAGGAAATCGAAAGAAGGACATGTCCGAAGACCCAGAGAAGATCTCGATCGTTGATCGAGGAGGGAGTGGAAGGGTCGTCGATTTGATTGAGTAGGCCAAAGTCTAGAAGCGGGAGCACAACCATTGATTGGGGAGACACGCGTCAACAGATCTTCCACTCTAGGAGATACCTAGTTAGTAGAGGTGATAATTTGAGAATTGATATCCCCGAAGGCTGGATTCACGGAGGGAATCCTAGCCGTAGGTACAGGGAGACAGGTGGCCACAGCTCTTCCAATCCAGAATATTTCCATATAGAGGAAGCAAAAGTTTGAGAGTCAAAACTCCCAAAGGCAGGAAATCAAGAATCAACATCAATCATTGATTTAGAGGGTAGTTACGTGGCGACAGATCATGAAGGTCTAAGATCATGCGTGAAGGGAGAAGAGGTCGTTGATTGGATAGTTTGACAAAGACAGGTAAAGATTCAATAAGAGTCGTTGACCAAGAAGTATCATCAAGAGGTTGAATATCGATGGTGGGGAAGAATTGTGGGGCGAGGACAAGCTCGGAAGATAATATTTCTTGAGCGGGCCACAATTTCAACCATTGTTTTGATGAAGGGATATGTGGTAGCTGGAGGTGAATTGTAGGGCGAAAAGCGGGTTGGTCTAAACCAATCTTGTCTGAGCCTGTAATCACATAGTTCTGCAAGGTTATAACCCAGGGACATATTGAAGGAAGGGGATAGTGTAAAGGAGCTAGCGCCCGAAAATTGAAGAGCATCAGAGCACGCAAACAGAAAGTGTGGGTATTCACACGACCTTCACCTAAAGAGGAAAAAGGGACACGTGTATATTTGTTTTGGGTTTGATTAGTAGCCCGAAGAGTCGATTCGACTCATAAGAAGGAAATATCCAGAGACCGGGAGTTCGTGCAGCCCTAGGAGGGAAGGGGGTCTACATCAATTTTGTACTTTTAGGGTTTCTTATTTTCAAGTTCTATATCCCTTAGCACATGTTTTTATTAGAGGTTTCTATATTGAACTTATTAAATTATGGGTAAGTGTTTTTGGTCTTATATACAGGACTTTGGAGACATTTTATTTGGTACCTTTTCATTCCATGTCAATCTGTTCTGATAGGTAATGATCTTGAAACTTCCATATAGGTTAGATTTTCCATGTTCATGCATTTTTTCATTATATATTTCTTGTTTCATTTTTCCTTAGGATCGACCCCATTGAGTTGCAACATAGAACCTTTTTTTTTGTTTAGAAGTGTTGTAATTCACATGGTAGAGTATGTATTCCATGAGCGTCTTATCTTAGAATCCCTTTTCATTCTGGCTCTCATGTTGCAAGTTTCTATTTTGGCTCAGGAGTCATGTTTATCCCCACCATGACTTTGCGTTGAATTTGCGTATCTTCTCAATATTTTTCTAGCCATTACCTACAGGAGTCCCCCTAACACATGTTGATACCTATGTCAGCACCTCTTCAAATTCTTCAGCAAGTATTGTGTTTCTTACTAGCATGTAGGGTAGGGTCATTTCCACCTGCACAATGCATTTCTCTATATCATTCATATATCTTACATAGGATCCACCCCATTGATTTTTGACATCATACATTCAAGTTTTATAAATGTGTCGTTATGAATGATAGATCTTACCTCTCCATGGGTGTTCTAGCTAGTATCTCAGCAGCATTTGTGACACCCATGTTGCGGTTGTTTCAATAGGATCAAAATCCCTATTTATTCATGCCATGTCTTTGTGTTGATTCCTCATGACTTCCTCTCAATCTCTTGTTGTCTAACCTACCCATAGGGCTTCCAAAAAAATTGTGAGTTGTAATTGCATTGCATATTAACTGCTCGCACTTCTAGGCCTAATGTCAGCTTCATATTTCCATCGTTAAACCATTTTCTTATGCATTCCTACTATTAGGAAATGAGGAACACTTCCACACTAAACCTAGAAGAAGAGAGGAAGAAATATTTAACCAACAAAGTAAATGAAAAAGCAAACACACAGTACACAGAGATTTTACCCTAGAAATCCAAATGGGAAAACCAACATTCCTTAAGTGTTCTTCTCTCTTGTTGTCTTATTTATTCATAATAAAAGGTTACATGCCTAACCTTGGTCTACACCTAAGACATAATTGACATCATACCTTCTTGATTTACACGAGAACAACCTTGTATCCAATTTGGTTTACATCTACATGCCCAACAACCTCTACGATTATTGATTAGCTATTAGCCTTTATAGCATTATATCATGCCTTATTTATAAGCTTTACAATAGGAAAACCCCCAAAGAAAAGGAGCCCAAAGACAATTATAGATCCACATAGATCATTGGCTACAAATCACGTGAATCTCAGGATTCTGTTATAGTCGACTACCAAGTCAAATTACCAATCGACCTTCATTTCATATTCAATCGATTGCCACACAATTTCCTGTAAACCTCTTGTCATTTGACCTCTTTGACTTTTTTTCGATGTCTTCGACTTCAAATTTACCTGATTGAAACACCTTGACCTTCGACTTGTTGTCGATGTCTTTGAATTCGACTTTACCCGATCGAACCACCTCGACATTCAACTTGTTGTCGATGTCTTCAACTTAGAATTTACCCGTTCAAACCACCTCGACCTTCAGCTTGATGTCAATGTCTTTGACTTCAACTTTACCCAATCTAACCACCTCAACCTTCAACTTGTTGTCGATTCCTTTGACTTCGACTTTCAGTCAATCCACCTCGACTAGAATTTCACTATAAAGAATATAACAACCCAACATTCTCCCACTTGTCATTTTCTTTGTTGAAACTAGGAGATCTATGAACTCTCATTCACAAACCCAGGGCAGCAATTCCCATTTCCTATCTACACCAAGAGAACTTCACAACACTCATAGACTTGGTCAAAGAGTCTGCTATGTTTTCCAACGTGTCTAATTTCTCCAACAACATCTTATTACTTTCCACCATGTCTCTCATGAAATGGTATTGTACATTAATGTCCTTAGTATTAGATATTAGAATGATAAGTTGGGTTCTTTTCCAGGAATATTGTGCTTTGACTGTCGCAACTTATCCTCATATATTTTTTCTCAAACTCGATTTATGAACACAACCTTTGCAGCCATACTTCTTCTTTACTTCCATGAGTGGTTGCCATGTATTCATCTTTTTTTTTTGAAGGGGCTACAACTTCATGTTTCTTACTCATCTAGTTGATTGCTCCATCGAACATATTGAACACATATCCACTGGTCGACCTTCGGTGATCCATATCTCCAACCCACTTGATGTCGACAAAGCCATGTACATTTACTTAACTATCATATTTAGTTTTTCCTTGATAGAATATAGCATAATATTTTGTGCCACACAAATACCTGAATACTCTCTTGATAGTTTTCCAGTGTTCCTTCCTAGGTGTCGACATGTATCTACTCAACACTCCCACTTCATGGGAAATGTCTGGTCCAATGCATACCATCGCATACATTAGAATACCAACATTACTTTCATAGGGAACATGTGCCATGTCCTCTATTTCCTCTTGTTTCCTTGGACACTGTTCATCAATTACCCTTGCTCCCACAAAAATTGGCACCTTCACAGGTTTGCAATCCTGGGTGTTGAAACGTTTCAAAATTGTTTCAATATACTTCTTCTAGTTCAACCAAATATTTCTAGCTTCTCAATCTCTCTTAATATCCATTCCCAGAATGAATTTTGTTGCACCGAGATATTCCATGTCTAACTTGGAGGATAGTTGCTTCTTCACCTCCTTTATTTCGTTCATGATGTTTCGAATCAGCAACATGTCGTCGACATACAATGATACATATATTAAATGCCCACCTTCTTCTTTGGAATATATGCAATGATCAACTTGTCTTCTCACAAACCCCAAACAAAGGATGTATGTGTCGAACTTTTGGTACCACATCCTTGGTGATTTCTTTAGACCATAAAGGGATCTTTTCATTTTGCACACCAAATATTTCTTTCCCCTTACTACAAATCCTTCAGCATGTTTCATGTACATTTATTCTTCCAGGTCCCCATGTAGGAACATTGTCCTTACATCTATCTATTCTATTTCTAGATCAAATGTTGTGGCCAGAGACATTAGTACACTAATGGAGGTTAATTTTTCAACATGGGAAAAAATATCATTGAAGTTGACTCCTTCGACTTGGGAATATCCTTTCACTACCAGTTGAGCTTTGAATTTCTCGACTTGACCTGTTGTGTTCATCTTCTTCTTGAATACCCATTTTCTACCAACAGTATTTCTTCCACTAGGTAATTCGACTAAGTCCTATGTCTCATTCTTTTGCAAGGATTCCATCTCTTCGAGCATGTCATCCTTCCAGATATTTCTCTTTGCTGAGTCAATTGACTCCCCGATCGACTTGAGGTCATCGTCGATGGCAGTTAACACAAATGTAGAACATAAATTGGGTGGAATATACCTTTCGACTAGTTTTCTTACTCAGTCTTACCTCCTTACAACTGGGGTTGGTTGTTCCAACTCTTCTTCCAATTCAGTCGACTCATCTGAATCATCGTCTTCGTTCCTTAGTTCAAACTGCACCTTATCTGGATTATTCTTTGTTTGAATAATTTATTTAGGCTCGGACTTCCTTCTGAATTTTCTGAAGACCACATCTCGAGTGTACATTGTTTTCCTTGATGCAATATCACATACCTTATATCATTTTATTCCTTCTTTGTATCCAATGAAAATACACTTGACTACCTTCTTGTCCAACTTGCTCCTCTTTTACTTGGGAACATGCAGAAATGCATCACAACCAAATACTTTGAGTTGTGAGACTGAAGGATTCTTACTAGACCATAACTCATGTGGATTTGTGTCGACTAGTGCCAACGAAGGAGATATATTCAATATATATCTTGTAGTTTCAACTGCATACGCCCATAATTCATGTGTGATACCGACACCACTAAGCATGCTCCTTGCCTTGTCCATAAATGTTCTATTCATTCTCTTAGCAACTCCATTTTTATGTGGGGTATATGGTGTGGTATTTTGGCAAGCTATGCCACACTACTTGCAGAACTGATCAAATTCCCTTTCCACATAATTCACCACCTTTGTTAGTTCTTTGCACCTTAATCTTCTTATATGTTTGGTTTTCTACAAGAGATTTAAACTATTTGAACTTCTCGAAATCCTCTGCTTTCTTCCTCGAGAAATATATCCATGTCTTCCTGGAAAAATCATCTATGAAGGAGACATAATATAGGGATCCACCAAGTGAAGGCACTGAAACAGGGCCAAAAACATCACTATGAACCAACTCTAGAATCCCCTTTTCCCTTGTCGCTTCAGATGGTAACCTCACCCGACTTTGTTTTCCATATATGAAATGTTCACAAAATTAGACTTCTAAATTATATTCACAGAAATATTCGACCATACCTTTTTTATGCATAGATTGAACTTATTTTTCTCCAATATGTCTCACCCTCTCGTGCCATAGCATGTTCAAGTCAACTTTATGATGACTTGTTGAGTCTTTTTTAATCGACTCATCCTGAGTCGAGTCAAAATCGAGTCAAATTCAGGAACAACGATGTTGTTGCATCCAATCGAGTCAACATTCCCTAATAACTTGCATAGGGTTCCAATCTGAACTCCTTTCATTAAGACCATCGCACCTCTGACCATATTGCACATATACTTATGAAATAGAGTGGGAACTCCTACATCACTCATGTTTTTGACATATATTAGGTTTCTTTCCAAACCCAGAATGTGCATCACACCTGGAAGGGTTCTACTCCTCCCATCCTACAATTCAGTCGAACTCTTCATCATCCAAAAAAATTGGTTGTTGAGTCATCCCCAAAGAACACATCTCCTCCATATCATTCATATTCACATAACCATTCTCTATGTGGTTTCATATGATAGGATGATCCTAATTCAATCAACCAAATATATTGATCCGACTGTGTATTGGTCGACACCAAGTACACATCGCCTCCCTTATCTGGAGTCGTATTTCTCTTAGTTGAATATTTCTCGTCGGACAATGTACTAACTTTCATTACCTTCAACTTGCAGTCCCTCTTTTAATGCCCAGCTTTACCGAATTTCCATCATCTTCTCATCGACTGAACAGGGGATTTAGATCTACCCTTCGACTTAGAATTTCTACCGAAGAATTTGCCTTTATCTCTATCAATCAGTTGACCTCTCACCACTAATGAATCTTTGGTCAATCCTTCCATGTTCTTCCTTCTCATTTCTTCTAACATTAGATATGAAACCACGTCTTCTAGCGCTAATGTGGTTGGATTTCTCCCTATAGCCACGACTAAGATATCCTAGGAGTCTGGAAAAGAACATAATAGGCTAACACATTTCTCCTCCTTAGTGATTTTAATATCCACATAAGATAACTAGCTTATATTAGTATTAAATTAATTTAAATGATTAGTCACCAAACTTCCCTCACTCATCCTGACAAGATATAGCTTCTTTCTGAGAAACAACTTATTTACAAGGGATTTTGACTAGTAAAAGCTCCACAACTTGTCCCATAGTTTCTTGGTTGAATCGTTACTTGAGAAATTCAGCAGTATCGAATATGAAAGACATAGTTGAATTATACTCCTTACCCTTCTCTCAAGTTTCTCCCATTCTTCATTTGACATACCTGTCAGAAAGGTACCTGGACAGGTTGTTGCCCATTTTTCTCGATCTACAAGTAGATCTTCAATTTTAAGCTTCCAAAGCTCAAAATTCTCGCCATTGAATTTTTCAATCTTTATTCTCGAGTTGCTCATCATTCTTTAACACACTCTTTAAATATTTCTGACTTACGACTCTTACTAAACCTAGGGTTTAACTCAGATCCAATATTTTTAAACCAAGCTCTGATACCACACGTTCGGAAATAAGGAAAACTTCCACACTAAACCTAGCAGAAGAGAGGAAGAAATATTTAAACAAGAAAGTAAATGACAAAGAAAACACATAGTACACAGAGAATTTATCCTGGAAACCCAAATGAGAAAACAAGCATTCCTTGAGCATTTTTCTCTCTTGTTGTCTTATTCATTCAGAATAAAAAGTTCATGCATAACCTTGGTCTACACCTAAGACACAATCGACATCATACCTTCTTTCTTTACACAAGAACAACCATGTAAACAATTCAGCTTACATCTGCATGAACAACAACATCTATGTTTATTGATTAGCTATTATCCTTTACAGCATTACAACATGCCTTCTTTATAGTATTTATAGTAGGAAAAACCCTAAAGAAAAGGCTCCCAAATACGGTTATAGATCCATGTAGATCATTGGCTACAAATCCCGTGAATCTCGGGATTCTGTTACATTCAACTACCAAGTCAAATTACCAGTTGACTACCAGTCAACCTTCATTCGGTCTTTAGTCAGTTTCCACAAGCTCGCCTATCGACCTCTTTTGGGTTGAACTCTTTGAATTGTTGTTGATGTATTCTACTACGAATTTACCTGATCAAACCACCTCAACCTTTGATTTGTTGTCGATGTCTTCAACTTCGAATTTACCTAGTCGAACCGCCTCGACATTCGACTTCTTGTCGATATCTTCGAATTCGAATTTACTCAATTGAACCACCTCAACCTTCGACTTGTTGTTGATATCTTCGACTTCGAATTTACCTGATCGAACCACCTCAACCTTCAAATTGTTGACAATTCCTTTGAC
The DNA here is from genome assembly GCA_009831015.1 of Picea engelmannii. NCBI lineage: Eukaryota > Viridiplantae > Streptophyta > Pinopsida > Pinales > Pinaceae > Picea > Picea engelmannii. The sequence goes on from ML784668.1 coordinate 81,109, forward strand.
TTTGACTATCAGTTGATCCACCTCGACTAGATTTCACTGCAAATAATATAAGAACCCAACACTTACGATTTGTTAGCCTTGAAATTTATGCATTTTCGACTCGACACCTTTATCCCTGGAAGATACATTCCCCTAAGTGTCCTTATCTTTTGCATGCTTCCTTGCATTGAGCATAGGTATTTTCCTTGCACTCTAGAACTATTTTTCTTTCCTACAAAACTCATTTCCTCCACTGTGCTATAGAATTATTTTATTCTTTTTCCAGATTTAATAACATGAAAAAGACAAAAAAAATCAAAAAACTAAAAACAAACGGGGAAAACTTCTATCTTTTTTTTAGCAGAAGTCTTGTCGCCCTTGAAAAAAGAACAATATTTGAGTCAGTTTCTCAATATTTTGGGTTTAGTATGGCTTTAATATACTTCTTCTCATTTTTTAGTATAATCTCCGAAAGTTGTTTATTCTTCCATCCATATGGAGTGTTTGATGATGCCTCATGTATCACAAATGTATCCCAGTTTATAATCCATGCTGCCTAAGTCACATAATGTGTTGTACTTTTTTTCAAGGGAAGTTCCAGCCTGATTCGTCCATTCTTCAGAAAGTCTCTGACCTTTCAAGTCGACCTTCCTGTGTTATTCAAGTACATCTCATCATCACAAGTACATTTGTATCTCACTTTTGATAGTATAGAAGGTCCCCATTGAATTCTCGTTGGCAGGTCTACTCTTATCGACTCTGACACATTGCTCTAAGAGTATGACCTAGAGTTGCACCCAGAGCCTTATTTCCATCATTGATAGGTGACCTTGTGCTCAACATATGACAAACCATCATTGGTCATAGACTGAGCAGTTTCCCTTGTGTTCGATGTTAACACCAATCATCACATATAGGTATTTGTGCAGTACCTTGGCTTCCATTTGACCCCATTGGCGGATTCCTCATCTTTGTCAGTAATATTTATCATTGTGTATTGTTCATAGAGTCTCTATCATGCGTTGTTCCATTTGGTGCATGTTGGAGTCATACCTCGGTGTGTTCCTTACAATCTATCAGTCTGAGTCCTTCCAAATATTTGTCCTCCTGCTACCCCTCATGTTGGAAGATGTAGGATGCCTTAATGCCTTCCTTCCAACAGATCTCTTCCTATCAATTTCAACACATCTTTCTCTGTAACATGGATCTAGAGTTATTTTTGGTACCTTGGAGCTTGCAATCATCAGTGGCAGGTTCCCTCGCTATTGATAGTGGGAATACATCAATTTCCCCTGATCGATAGATTCTACCAGGTGTTCGACACCGGCTCATTTATTCACACTTGTTAGATTGTACCATGGTACCTTAACTCCCATTATCATCATCGGTGGGTCGTCTCATTTTTTTTAATGGTATACATCAATGACTAGTAATCAAACGGTGTCTCACTATGTTCGACCCCAACACATCTATTCACATGGTGTAGACTCATACCTCGGCGGACCATTTTGAAGACTTTGGGTGAAGTGCGAACATCACATATTTTATGCTCCTACCCAACATATTGTACCACCCCTTAAACATTGGTACTTGTAGGGGATCATCTTGTTCACTCCATTAGTTCCAGATATCCTCTGATTGTGCTTTTGAGACATATATCCACTTTGAATCCATTTGTGGCTATGATCTAATTTTTTCATGGATCCACTATGTATTCCTCATGGCCATGATTGCTACTTATATATATCACATGGATGCACTGTGTATTTTTAGTGGCCATGGAAATCAATCATACTTTCATATATGCCATGGATCCCTAGTGTACATGATTTGGCGGCCATGCTTACATCACTCCTACACATGGGTTTTCCCGACTTGGGAAGAGAATACTCTTACTTGATCTCTGCTGATGGTTTCTGTTATTGGATCAGTTGTTCAGGAACCTTCATTGGGATTAATTCAATGCATCCTCGCCTCTCATAGTTATAATGTATTTCTTCCATCAGTTGCTCTTCTAACCTACACACATTATGGGGCATCTATTATACCTCAATTTTCCACATCAATTGCATTTGTGATATGAATTAGTGCTTTTCCCTAGCTTGCAAACTTAAATCCCATCCCCCTTCATCAAACTCATCTAAAAAACAACATTTTTGTTGCCATCTGTGAGTCACCCATGTGAAAACCACGAATGTTCATGCCTTGCTAGTTTGCAACTCGCAGATGCCCTCAAAAAATATGAAAAAATAAAAAAATCCACATTTTCAAGTGAGTTTTTCGGGTGGGCTCATTCCCAAACTCCCCTGGGCTCATAAACAATAGAATTCAACCACCTCAACTTCTTGAGGATAGTATAAAGGAACCTATGAGGGCATGGGTGAGTTGGACAACCTAGGTGCAATATTATGCTGACAAATTTGCAAGCTTCCCTATTTTCCTTGATCCTCTAAGTAACATCCCCCTGATATGGAACTTTCTTTTCAGTACTCCTCTCTTATATGACCATAGGGTGTGTTCCTATCCCTTTAGGGTCATCCAAGGAAGGGCCATATTGCTGAGTTGATTCTTGAAGGACCAGTGGAGGAACCTAGGCGGTTGGCTTCGAGGCAGTGATGGTGGTTAGAGTCAGGTTGTAACTACCTACTTATATTGTTTTTAATAAAATATTTATCTCTCCATCCATACATGTGTAAATTGATTCAATCTATTGATATATGTTAGTTTTTTTCATATACTTGAATTTTTGCACATTATATGATTTAAATTCATAACTACCTTGTTGCAGCACATACTTGGTCTCCTTTTGTAGGTTGGTATCAATGGAGATCAGGGATAAATCAAAGGTGGAGAGTGAGGATCGACATCAGACGTAGAATATAAGGTGTGGGGCCTCTCATTCTCTCCTTCTCTCCTCAAAGTAGTTAATTTCTTAGAGTATTGTTGTGTGTGAGGGTAGGTTCTATCTTTTACATATGGTCTCGCTTTGTTGTGACATGACCCAAGGTCACAGGGAAAAATCCCACAACAATGCCACTCTTGAATTCCGGTTCATGTTTCAATGTAGAAAATCGTTCTTGCTTGACTCCATTTGCTCTAAATAATGAAAATGTCAGTTGGCATGGCATAACAATGTTGATACCAATATATGGTATGGTTCAACATTGATCCTTAAATCTCTTTTCTATTCAAATCCTCATAATATTCTAAAGCAAATTCAATATGTCAATGGAAGATTTCAATCTAGAGACTTTGTTTAAAGCTTACTAGCAAATTTAGCCTCTATAAATGTTGCATAGGAAGGATGCCAATATCAATCTATCTTCTCATCATATCAATGCGAGGTGTAGGAAATATCCTTTTGTCTAATCTAGGATAGCATAGCTTCATATATATAATTGAAATCCATCTCCATAGATCTTGGTTGAACTATCAAAGTAGACTATTGATTAACACAACATATTCCTTTTTGAATCAGTGATAGAGAAAGATGAAGGCAACTCCAATCATGCTAGTGAAATTATCCAATCATTGATATCTCATATCAAATATGTGGACTTCTTAGAATAAGATCCATAAAGAAAATATCGAGTGTCATGCTCTAAACATAGTCAAATTTTTCAAAATGCAAGTCATTCAATGATTTATGTTACATCTCTTCATTTGGAAATTCATGCAAAAAAATGTTTTGTTATTTTCCATACTCTACAAGGTCTTATACAATAAAAGCCAATTTCCAGTTGCATAGATCGGGGAATAATGTGGAGCATTATATGCAAACCTTCCTTTGGTGAGTTTCTACACATGATTGACATGTCAAATTGGAAGAAAAACATTTCTTAAGATAAAATTCATATTCAGATGCATAATAGAGTGGATTCTCTTTTATCAAAGATGGGTTATTTAGTAAGGAAATTAAAACAAATATCTATACAAAAAAATAAATAAAGGTGAAATAAATCAATAAAAAAAACTAGATCTATAGTATGATGGTCCTAAGGACCAACTAAACAAAATCCAATCTAAAAACACTAAATTGAAACAATTTTCTTTTATTTTGGGAAGTATGAAAGAAACAAAAAACTATCTACATTATTCCTATACTAACCTACACTACCTCACTTAAAGTTATGTAAAATCATAGAACCAATGCAACCATCGAGTGACATCAAGATCTATAGGAAAATCAAAGTTATGCATACGTATATAAAGCTAGCATGTTGTGCAAGGTATTATTGAAAATATTGAAGCATTGTGAACTTGCTTCATTACAAGAAGTATGAGATGCTTACCACTTTGAGTGAACTACTAAGAAAATGAGGACTCCAGCTAAGTTCGAATGACATCATGAAAATGGTTATGGTAATGATGGAATGCTTGAAAGAAATACGAGTGTAAGTGACATCTAACCATGGAAATTTGTTGGCTATTCTAAAATATTGATATTTGAATATGATTATTTTCTCTATACGAGACAATTAGTTGTAAAGTTGGCACTACTTCCCTTCCAAATTCTGATAGTTCATTGAATGTCTCATAATTTTTCTTTTACAAACAGACTTTGTTCTCGATGTCCAACAGTTTCATCCTAATCATGGTTAGTGAATGATATGGCTCTGCTTAGGTCCTATCTCGGTAAAGAGATATTATCATTACATACACAACAAACATCCACAAAAACTACATCCTTCCACCCTTGATCATAAAATTGTAAGTTGTATGTGAGTGAAGAAGGGCTCTCAAATATTATCATTTTGAATGGACTAGCTTCATGGTTATATTCTTCACTGGTCAGAAGTTGAACATCTTCCCTTCCTCCTTCCAAATAGATTTTTAACCAATGGTTTTAAATTCTTCCTTACGAAGGCATATTTTCAAGGTTTGTAATCTTTGACTCACCATCACTCTGGATTTCATTCCCCAAATCCAGATATAGAGGAACAACAAAAGAATGGTTTTGTGGGCCTTCCTCCCAGTGAATATTTTTGAAAATATCTAAATACAACGTATAAAATTATTCAAAATATGAGAGACTATAGGTATTTTGACAGAATTATTTGTAAAGTCGATAATACATTCCCTCCCCCCATATATGAGGTCAATGGTGAGAGCATTTTCGGAAGATAGATCCTTTACTCTGGAGCATTCTGAGATTTGAGAATTCACGAGATCGAATTGCAATTACCTTGTTTCTAGATAAAGGAGCCGATTAAAAATAATTCCCTCGTATTTACCCTTAGTCTGCTTACTATCTTCAGTAAAAGAAGTAAACGTTGTTGTTTTTTTAGCTTTAACCCATAAACTATATTTTCAGTCGTTTGGGATTTTGATTTCATCAACGAGTACCATGGAGTTTTCTATAATCACATCTTGATTAGGCATGAAATAAAGTTGTATATTAAGTGAGGCTTTCCCCTAAACGGATGATATTTTATTTCTGTAGCAGGGTATATTTTTTCATCATCCCAAGAGTGTTGAACAAATATGTCTCACTATTGTTTTGAATAGTTAAGTTTATAACATTCTATTATCTCTTATTCAAATATAAATTAGGCAAGCATTCGTGTACCATCCTATGTTGTATGATCTCCATCTCATGGTCCTCATTTAGTTTAAGGACATGCTCATGACTAGCATCCTCAAACCCTCTCTCAAGAGAGAATTCTCAACAAGATCAAATATTGTCATACAAGAATTTTGGGAGTCCAAGACCTTATTAGGATTTTTTATGAGAGTTACTAGAGACCCTTTTTAGTAAAACATTTCCCTTGCTCCAAGAATTTTTCAAGGTCATTTACTAACTTAGAACCATCATCTTTACCAACATTAGAGATTGTTGTATTTGAAAATTATTTTGTTCCTCTACAAGGGACTTGATGAAAGGACGTGTCATCTTGTTGATTTTATGTTTGAATCGCAAGTTCTTTTTCAAGTGAATATTCAATCAACGTGTCATATTCGTTGTAGTCAAGATCATGTACAATAATTTTCTACAAATCACTACCATTCAAATTATCAATTTCATGAAACGGTAATACTCTTCCTCTTGGGTACTTTGTTTCTCTTGCTACTAGGTTCATGGGATTGATTTCATATGAATAAGAGGGGAGGGTGCCTTGTGGAAGATACTCTTGATAATGTGAGACTAAATCATTGTCTAATGATAACTATCCTTCTTTAGGGATGGAGAGGATATGCTAATATCACTCAAGGAATTCTTCCTATATGATTCGACACTTTTGTGAAGCCTGTAATAAATCTACAACACTCATAATGAAATAATTAACAGATTCATTTTTTATTTTTACAAATTGATTTCAAATCACAACAAATATATTCAAATCGATAATTGTCATGAGTAGCTAGAAACAATTCCATGAATTGCTTCCAAATATGGATGGATTTGGTTGGTAATGCCCTATCCAAAGCTTGAATTCATCCTTCAAATGTGAGGGAAAACAACCTTCATACAACATCTTCTTGAAAAATGTTAAGAGATTGGCATGCAAGGCCAAATTGGTTAATGTGCCTAAATGCAGTGGTTTTCCCCTCACCGTCAAATTTTAATTTTGACAAAAGCTCAATCATATTTGTTGGGATAGAATGTAATTGTCATAGAATACTTAAAACATGATCCCAAATAGAGAAGTGGAGAGGAACCATTAGTTGTTAATGCATTTTCCAAAGAAATAGCTCCACATAGTTCTTCTTGTCATCAGCCCCCCTTCTAGCATTAAAATTGTTAATAGGGGAAAATGTCCCTTCTACTAACAATAGGGGTTCTCTTCAATGAAAGGTCCCAATCAAACCTCACAATGTTTGAAATAGGGAATCCATCCAAATTTGGGTCCAACAACCATTACTAGTTTGGGTGCTATCGATCGTGGCCCAACTCAACTTTTAACATTTAATTTGATATAAAAAGTGTAAAATGCAAAATGATTTTATATGCAGAATGCAAATTTATTCTGAAGAACTAGTTATGAGTTATTGGGAGCTTTCAACACAAAACCAATTGCATCTCTATCATCACTTTTGGTGAAAATTGATTGGATAAATAATAATAGAAATACACATAACAATTTATCGACCAAGAAAAGTCTGTAATTAAATAAATGGTCACATTTCTATATTCATAGGATATAAACACACAAAAATAATAATGCATCATAATAAGAGAGTAGTATGCATATTAAGGAAACATTCTTACTTCAATCCTAATAACAATAGGTAATAGAAAAAATCACATACACATGTAGTATTAGAATCACATTGTTTCTCTCAAAAGTTTGGATAGCATTGGCTTCTCCTTATTAATTCTCTAAATAAATTTACAAAAACGCAACAAGAAAAATCCATCCTCCTTGTGATTCTTATCCTATGTATAGCTTAGTCACCAAAATCAGTTTCAATAAGTAGGATCTTGTGTAACTTCCCTTCCTTCTTTATCCTCTTGCCATGTGATAATTTCAGTTTCATTTTAAGAAGGTGACCCTTTCTCATTAATGAATGACTTAACATAATATGGGGCCCTTCTTTTTACAATTTGTCCTTTCCCTTTCAACTTTTCGAAAGCATTAAGGAGTCGTGTCTTTGAAATGAAAATTGTTAAACAAAAAAGTATGTATTATCTAATAATTGTCATTTGCTTCCTTGTGTGCTAATTATGAGCTTTATGGTGCTTTGTCTCTAATCACTATTGTATATTAGTGGGCCATCCTCTCCATGATTTATAGCATCCACATTTATGTTATTTTCTCTTTCATACATAATGTTTTCATATTAAAAAGTATAATCTCCTTTTTATTGTTAGTACCTAGATGTCATTGCCACAAGATATATAAGTTGCAAATATACAAAACTTCAAATAATATTTTAAAAATGCACTTAACATAAAGATGTCAATTCACAACTTAACAAGGTGTTCGAGTTTACTTCCCTTAGTTCGATCTCCTTTCATGGGTTATGACCTTGGTCACTTTGATAATGATTTTGTAGACACATTAGTAGAAATAATGTGTTATCAAGTTTCTGGGCCATTCCAAAACTCAAATTTACTTTCCGGGCCATTGACAATATGCCCATATTTCTATTTCTCAAACCTGAAACAAATGGTAAGGAATATCAAAAAACTTCTAACAACAAAGTTGTATATTTCAATGATACCTTTCCAACAATATAAAGCAATCCAAAAATGTAGGTGAACATCAAAAGTTATGGCAACATTACTAAAAGATGCATTTGAAAATTGCAAAAAAAGATGAAATTGTGTCTTTCCAAAAGATCGTGTCCTTCCAAAAAGATCATGTATTTTCAAAATATCGCATTGCAACAAAAGATAAAATCACATCTTTACAAAAGTTCACAACTTTTCAAAAGATTTTGTCTTTCTAAAAGATCGCATCATAAAAAAATATAAAATCACATCTTTACAAAATATTGCATTGCAACAAAAGATAAAATTGTATGTTTACAAAAGATCGCACCTTTTCAAAGGATCACAACTTTTCGAAAGATCACTTCATTACGAAAAATAATGCCACAAATTTCAAAAGGATGCCTTTTGCAAAGCTCACAAAGATGAAATTGCTAGTCTCACAAAGCTGCAATCGCAAGCTTCACAAAGATGCATTTCATATTTCACAAAAGACCAAAACAAGGTCATTGTAAGACTGAAAAAATGATCATTGTATGATTGAAAAAGATGGTCATCACATGATTCAAAAGCATGGTCATTGTATTGTTAAAAAAGATAGTTCTCACAACTTTCAAAAAGATCATAGTATTTATGAAATAGACAAATTCTACAAGCTCGTGAAAGAAAAAAAAATTATTGTGTAGACATATTTGCCTCATTGTAGAATATCATTTTGAATTCTACGTTTTTTCACAACTTTTCAAAGGAAGATGTTTTGGGAAGCTATGAAAAGTTCTCAAAATGGATTTTAAAACCATAGGACTTCGATGAGCTTGAACTCTAGGAAACGATGAATTCAAGAGCCTTAACAAAAATGAGTCTTTTAGCAAAGATTTTAAGAATTCACAAAGACTCAAAATAGAAAATTGCTTAAGTATGAAAACCTAACTTCAAATATAAGGCTTGAGTCAAATTTGATAATATGTTCAAAATTTAAAACATGGAACCTTATGCAAAAAAAGAATCAACGAACTAAGAACTATGGGAAAGTGATAATAGAATTAGCACATAAACCTTTAGAGGATAAAAATTAATTGGATTGAAACAGTAATGAGACCTCCCTGGTTAAGTGACTTTACAAAACCTTCAATTTTCACATCTGACCATCGACCAATGAATGGTTTTTTGTAGTGTGTAGAGGAGAGAAGAGGACTTTGAATGATTGGTCGTGTGTTTAGCTCCAGATCCAACTTGTCTCTTTTATAACATGTGAAATTTGTATTGTCTTGCTATCAAGGAGACCTTGACTGCACATTTTCATAATTTTGGACCTTCTAATTAGAATATGATGGTTGCATTGAGTGTGTAATCCTAGAAAACATGTAAGGAGACTATTTCAGATGTATAAAACTAAATTTTGTTGGGGTTAAAATTTTTTCACAAAGACTTTTCCAATGAAATTCCAAGCCCCATTCAAAATGATGTTTTTTTCCCAAATTGGGTTATGGTAGTGCATATTACATATTTTGTAAATAAGATTTCAAGACATTGACTAATATTGGCATGATCCATAAACATCTAAGATATTTTAATCCATGAAAACAATCAACTGACATTGAGAGCACATGCTACCCAACACTTGGCAAAAGTATTGATTCTTCCTTAGAAACAGTTATGAGACAGCCAAATATGCATGAAAGATTCAATGATCCTAGATGAAGTTGTATAATGTTGATCATTACAACTTCATGAGACATCCTCCAGGAAACAGACTGAGTCAGTCGACCTATGAGAGAGCCCATGAGTTGGGTGTGCCCATGAGACGAGTGTGTCGTTCCTCTCAGAGACTGAGATGGAACGTTGTGTGCCCCTGTGTGGGCTAAGGATGCCCATGAGATGGGCGTGTCGATGTGTGTGCCCCTGTGTGGGGTGAGAATTCCCATGAGATGGGTGTGTTGTTTGAGATGAAACGATGTGTACCCCTGTGAGGGGTGAAGGTTCCCATGTGATGGGTGTATCATTCTCCTATGTGTAGAGATTTGAGACGATGTGGTACTCTAGATGATTCTCCTGTGAGACTCAGTGAGATAGAGATCTGTTGAGTAGGGCATCACTATGGTTGAGCATAGGTGGACGTGCCCCTACTGGATGAGCACTAGTGGGTGTGAGAGATCCTTTGCTATATTGTCTAAGAGTAAGATTTACATGTAACCCTAATTGTGATGTAAAGGGTACATGTTAGCCCCACCATAAAGTGAAAGATAATTAATGTAAAAGATAATTAATATTGTAATTATTAATTATATTCTGATTTATTGATGTCAACCGTGTTGTGCCAATAGACACCACTTTTGATGTGTCCGGTCTAGTATAAATAAAGGTGATTTCCACATTGAGGAAACACATAAGTCACATGACATTTGGAAATTTCAGCAAGTACATCTTCTATGGTTGAAGTGCACACCTCTCTTCGGCGCTATCTTCTTGGTTTTGGAGAGCACCATTTTGTGTGCAAGGCCTATGGTGTGGGAGGTATTTCTCTTGAGAATATAAACAAGGAATGTTGGGTTTTCTTCCCTTGTTGAGAAGGGTTTCCCAGGATATTTCTTTTATTCTTGTGCATGGAATTTCTTCTTGTGATCTTGGTTATTGCAGCAATTGTTAATGGTGTAGCTGCATTTGTTTATGGTTCAAGTAAATGCTAAAATTGAAATAAACCTCATGCTTGAGCCTACATAGTGAAAATTCAACATGGTATCAGAGAATAGGTCTTGAAGAACCCATTGCACAAGCTTCAAGTAAGTTGTCCTCCTCTTTAGCAGAATCGTATGGCCCTCCTAGGTTTTCCATAAAATGTGTATGCCCCTCTCTTTTTTAGTGTTCAAGCACTTAATACTTGGAAGTTGGGGCTGAAAATTGCATAGAAGTGTGTGGCCTCCCTCGAGACACCTCCAGCAACCTTCAGATTGCATTTATGAGCATTTTGAATTTTTGGCCCTAGGATTTCTAGGGTTTCACAATTTTCTGCAGAAATTTAAGATTTAGGGTTTATGCAGCTCATTGAAGGAGATTTTCAGCTCACCATTGTTCTTCTGAATTTCAAGGATTATTGTTGGCAGTCATAATCCCAACAAAACCTAAGTTTTCTAGCCTAGCCTAGCCGTTAGGTTTTCTAGCCCAGCTAGCAAGGGTTTGTAAAGAATATGAAAATATGAAGAACAGAACCTTGGTGGAAGATAGGCTTGATGGATCAAGCAACTTCAGTTCCTGGAAGTCAAGACTTTAGATCACTCTTGAAGAGGAATATCTATTGTCGGTGATACAAAAAGGTTTACCAGAGACAAATACCGATGAAGAGAAGGAAGAAAGAAAGGAAGATGACGTCAAGGCAAGGAAGATAATCATCTACTCAAGAAGGGACAGCTTCAAAATATCAAGATGACAAAAGGGTGACATCATTTCTATCTTCTTCATGAATATGTCAGAGATCAGAGATCAGCTAGGTGCCATTGGAGAAATCGTATCAGCACTCTTAGGTATGCACTTGTATATATTATTTGTATCATTGTCATGAGGGTACTTGCAGGAGGAAGGAACCTTTGCTGCAATCATGGATCCATAGGGATCTCAGTGCATTCAGAGGAACAATACACTGGAAGTGAAGACTCCATGTTTGATTTTTTTTAATTACCATGCCTCTAACCTACATTTCTAAGTTTGCTACATTACAAGTAGGCATTGTAGCCGTGACAACAAACCTTAATTTTTTTTTATTCTAGAGATGTACTCATTATTCTCCTCTAGGAGATATTCTTGTATTGTTTCTCTTCGTTTTTTTTCTTGTTCCAGGAAGGTTAACAACAAAGGAAGATGTTTGTCCTTCAGAATTCAGAGGGAGTCAAAACTATTTGACGAGGAAGAACAGAAGCATCATTGAAGCAACCAAATCTATACATGATCAGCATCTACCTATGGTTCTATGGGAATAAGCATTCATGACAACAGTATATGGTCAGAACAGGAGTCCTCACCAGATTTTGAAGAACATGACTCCCAAAGAATCGTTCACTGGAGTGAAGCCTAAGGTAGGACACTTCAGGATATTTGGGTGTCCAAGTATATTTTCATGTACCCAAAGAGAAGAGATCCAAGCTAGACCCTTCAGGGAGAAAGGGTACATTTGTGGGATACATTGAATCTTCGAAGGAATATCGGATCTACATCCTTGGTTAGAGACAGGTTGAGGTAAGCAGAGTTGTTATATTTGAAGAAGAGATAGTCTTTCAAAGATCCAAATAATCTCATATGGAGATTGACAGTGAGACAGTACCTTCTCCCCCTTCAACAATTTAGAGGGAGACAGCCATTATTCCAGTTGATCCAGTTGTTCCACCTGATCCAGTTACTCCAATTGATATCCCTAGAGATATTGCAGTAGAGCATAAAAGGCTTGTTTGGGCTCGACAAACTCTACATGAGGTAGAGGGACATGCAACCCCTCAAGGCACATCTCGAGAGAGAGAAAGAGACCAAAGATATTTTTGAGCTACTTTTTCAGCCATGAGCCACATCATTGATTATGAGCCTTCTTGTCATGGAGAAGCGACAGGTGAGTAGGTATGGAAAGATGCCATGATAGAAGAATATCAATCCATATTGAAGAATGATGTATGGGATATTGTTTCGAGACCAGAACGGAAGTTTGTAGTGACTTCCAAGTGGATCTATAAGATCAAGCATCCAGTTGATGGAAGTGTCGAGAAATACAAAGCAATATTTGTAGGAGGATTCTCACAAGTAGAGGGGGTTGACTATGATGATACATTTGCTCCAATTGCCCGATACACTTCAATCCGTACTATCATTGCACTAGTTGCATCCCTGGGTTGGAAACTACAACAGATGGATGTAAATACATCCTTTCTCAATCGTGAGATTGAGGAAGAAGTTTATATCGAGTAGACAGAAGGATTTGTGATACACGACGATAAATCTCATGTGTGCAAGTTGAAGAAAGCCTTGTATGGACTAAAGCAAGCATGTCGTTCTTGGTATGAGAAAATGGATGGATTCTTGATGAGTTTGGGCTTCAGCAAGAGTGTTGTTGATCCAAACCTATATTATCATATTGTTGGTAACGAGTGTGTAATCTTGGTCATGTATGTGGATGACTTGTTCCTCACCGGTTCAAAAAGACTTATTGTTGAATGCCAACAAGCATTGACTTATGAATTCGAGATGAAGGATCTAGGTATGATGCACTACTTCTTGGGACTAGAAGTATGGCAGAGGACTGATGAGATTTTCCTGAGTCAAGAAAAATATACAGTGGAGATATTGAATAAGTTTGGTATGACAGAATGAAAATCCACACCTACACCGATGGTGATGGATTTGAAGAAAATGAATGATGCTTCTACTAATTCGGGCGATATTGATCCACATTTGTACCGACAGTGGATTGGATCATTGATGTATATGGTTAACACCAGACCTGATATATGCTATACAGTAAATGAACTTAGTCATTTCATGAGTCAGCCAAGACATACTCATTGGATAGCAGCGAAGCATGTATTGAGATTTCTACGAGACACAGTTGGATATAGCCTGAGATATGCCTCCAGTGTAGACTTGAGTTTGCAGGGATATGTCAATGCAGATTGCGTAGGGAGCACAATGGAACGGAAGAGCACATCTGGTTGTTGTTTTACCTTGGGTTCTGCCATGGTTTCCTGGTGCAGTAGGAAACAGAGCTCTATGGCCTTAAGTACCACAGAAGAAGAGTATATAGTATTAAGTGTGGCAGTCCGCGAAGCAGTGTGGATCCGCAAGATCTTACATATTTATTTGATCATTAGATGGATCCTACCATTATTCATTGTGATAATCATAGTTGTGTGAAGCTCTCTAAGAACCCTTTGTTTCACGATAGATCGAAACACATTGAGATAAAATATCATTATATCATAGACATGGTGCAGAGGAAAGCAGTACATGTGCAGTACCTTCCTACACATGAGTAGATTGCAGATATCTTCACCAAATCGCTTGCCAAGATGAAGTTCGAGTACTTCTGTGAGAGACTTGGTCTGGTGGAGAATGCCTCCCTAGGAGAGAGGGGGTGTTGATGATTACAGCTTCATGAGACATCCTCCAGGACACAGACTGAGTGATTCATCATGTGAGAGAGCCCGTGAGTTGGGTGTTCCCATGAGATGGGTGTGTCGTTCCTCTCTGAGACTCAGATGGAACATTATGTGCCCCTATGTGGGGTAAGGATTCCCATGATATGGGTGTGTCGATGTGTGTGCCCATGTGTGGGGTGAGAATTCCCATGAGATGGGTGTGTCATTTGAGATGAAACTATGTGTACCCCTATGAGGGGTGAAGGTGCCCATGTGATGAGTGTATCATTCTCCTCTGTGTAGAGAGTTGAGACGATGTGGTACTCTAGATGATTCTCCTGTGAGACTCAATCATATATATATAAGACGTCACTATGGTTAAGCACAAGTGGGTTTGCCCCTAGTGGTTGAGCACTAGTCGGTATGTGAGATCCCTTGTTATATTGTCTAAGAGTAAGATTTACCTGTAACCCTAATTGTGATGTAAAGGGTACAGGTCGGCCCCACCATAAAGTAAAAGACAATTAATGTAAAAGATAATTAATATTGTAATTATTAATTATATTCTGAGTTATTAAGGTCGGCCCTGTTGTGCCAATAGATACCACTTTTGATGTGTCCAATCTAGTATAAATAAAGGTGATTTCCCCATTGAGGAAACACATAAGTCACATGACATTTGGAAATTTCAGCAAGTACATCTTCTAGGACTGAAGTGCGCACCTCTCTTCGGCGCTAGGTTCTTGGTTTTGGAGAACACCCTTTTGTGTCCTAGGTCTATGGTGTGGGAGGTCTTTCTCTTGAGAATATAAGAAAGGATTGTTGGGTTTTCTTCCCTTGTTGAGAAGGGTTTCCCAGAATATTTCTTGTGTTCTTGTTCATGGAATTTATTCTTGTGATCTTGGTTATTGCAGCAATTGTTAATGGTGTAGCTGCATTTGTTAATGGTTCAAATAAATGCTAAAATTGAAATAAACCTCATGCTCGAGCCTAGCATAGTGAAAATTCAGCATATAACACTTTCACATGGGTCATAGCCATTCAAATCCAATATACACAAGCACAAAGTGTATGATACATATAATGTGACACATGTGGGAATAGAAAATATGCGGTGTAAACTAAATTGATAATGCAACTACCACAAATAATCATGATTTCAGTATAAGTCATGATAATCAAACATGTATTCAATAAGAATCACTTTAATTAGTAAAAATAAATCATTAATCAAAATCAAAAGAATATGATCAAGTGAAACAAAGCAAATTGAAAAGACTTGG
Source organism: Picea engelmannii (assembly GCA_009831015.1). Lineage (NCBI taxonomy): Eukaryota > Viridiplantae > Streptophyta > Pinopsida > Pinales > Pinaceae > Picea > Picea engelmannii. Next base: position 96,636 of record ML784668.1, read on the forward strand.
TTTAAAAATTTAAAAGTGGGGTCCTAAGTCAATAGACTTGGGGAGTTGTTGAGGCCTCAACACCTACCGGGGTATTTTTTTGGTTGTATTACTATACTGATGGATTTATTTATTGAGTATTAGATAAAAGAGGCATGGGAATCTCATGGTTTATGTTATACAACCATTAGAATCATGATCGAAGGTTTTTTTTTCAATTTTCCTTTCATGAGGAAAATCACATCCATGATGTTGTCACTAGTGTCCCCTAGATGTACCAAAATATTTGGGTTCTTTTGTTTAAGTGGTATAATTCATTCTCTATAGATCAAGGGTGTAGAGATAAAATAATGGAGTATATATAATGATTATAGTAGTAAAAAGGGAAGAAAATGAAGCAAAAATATGATTTCCAAAGCTCCTAAAACCACAAAATTCAAATCTACAATTTCCTAGTTACATCCATATTCTTGTTAAGACATCGGAAACCATGGTGTTTGAAGCCTTTAGCCTCGAGTCATTAATTGGATAATTTCATGTTACATGTAGATCCATTCCACAATTACTTAATGGATCTTGTTGTTTTATCCGGTCAAGCTATTGAAATTTGGTCTTAGAAAGAATGAATCATTTGCAAGGATTGTGCAAACTTGCATCTGAAGAGTGGAGCAACTAAATAAGTTAAGACCTCAATTTTAGATGTATGTGTGGTATCCACTACTTTTGCTTCTTTCTAGATTTGTTGTAATTTGAGTTTTATTTTGGCTATAGTACTCACAATATCTTGCAATTTATATTTCTATGGCACATGGTGTTTTGTTTTATCGATATACATATTGTATTTTACTCTCCAAATATAGAAATCAACAATGTTGGTCTTGCAATTTACCCTCCACTATATAACATTTCTATAAATAACCTCTCAAGAAAATCCTTGATCTCGTGATTAAACTCAAGTGATGTAAATCCTTTTTCTTGGAAAGATACAAATGAATTTCATCTTGGAACACCAAGATTATGCTTATAGATCACATTATGAAGAAAATTATGCACAATAGGCTTAATAGAGGATCTAATGAGAGCATGACAAGAAAATAAGGGTGCTTTATATAATGTAGCATAGCAACAATTCATCTTAAATAGAGATGCATCAATGTGCCAATATGTATGTCTCCTAGATCTATCATTTTGGTGTTGGTCATATTGATAATATATCAACACTCATGGGCTATCACACCCATGTAAATAGATCAATTAATCAGTTGGGGCCAATTTCAAGTCTTAGACGAATTTGATAGAAAATATACCTTCTACCTATAACTTCTAAGCCAAAGGGATCTTTCTAAAGTGTTGTAGGTCAACTCAATTCCATTGTAATATTTCTAGAATACATAATGGTATGTTTTCCACATAAAGGTAATATGAAGCATCTTGTCAAAAAGTGGCTAAAATTATTGATGTATGATTCAAAAGGGCATCCAAAGTTGGTGATAACATTATGAAATAAAAATTGTGCAATAGTATATGTGTTATTATGCGATGTGGTAATAAGTCTAGGACATTTGGTTGAAAGTGTCCATGTCAATCAAGATGATTTTTTCCATCCTTGGGTCAATAGAAATAGTGGAAGAAAATCAATAGCTCATCACTCATGGTGTTCTAGGGAGGGTTGGTTATAGTGCAAAATAATTAGAGCACTAGTATATGTCAATGTGTTAGCATATGTGATACTTACATACCAATATTCACCCTTTAACAAAGTGGGTCACCACAATCCAACCAATGGGACTATGCATGTAGTTTGTTCAATTGTTCCAAGTCATCCATCCTCATATGCTCCTCTCAATACATATTGAATACGATCTAGAAAGACTATTAGGTGCAATAAATCATAGAGCCATGCATGTACGATATGCCCACAATGAACTAAAATGGTGCACATTGTTGAATAAATTTGTATTTGCATAGCCCTATGGTGCATGCCCATGTATTAAGAAATAGTATACATCTTTTAGGAATCATATTACGTTTTGAAAAATTATGTCAAAGAGACATGCATCCAAAAAAACTCACCATTAAACATATTTATTTTGTCGTAGGGAATTTTGAGAAATGATCTTCAATAATGGCACTCTTACCCAATTTTACATATACTATAAATTTGTATTTTTTTAGCAACAATATGATCCATTGGTTCAATCATCAATTATAAATGGTTTTCTAACAATATATTTCAATACTCATGATCCATGTAGAAGTGCAAACATTATGCTAGAAGAAAATGGTGGAAATTTTGTAGCACATAGAATATAACTATAACTTTGTATTCATTGGTCAATGCATGATTGAGATATGTGTTTCCATTTCTTGGTTACAAATTGGATAGGATGATCAATGACATCATCATAAATTTATCCTATAACTACATTGATTCCATTCTTGGATGTGACTATGTGCATGGGCAAGGTTGTATTCCAAGATAGGTAAACCAATAGGTACTTCAACAAATTTATGTTTCAATGTATAAACCATTCAAACTTCACATCTTTAGTCAACAAACACTCCATGAGCATGGTGATGGATGCATATCTAAATATGAATTTGTGATGATAACCAATGTAAACCAAAAACGTTTGGAAGCTTGAAACATAAGTTAATAGAGGCTACATGTCAACAATTTCCTTGATATCGGTTAGATCGATCCTCATTCTCTATCACAATCTCATGTCTCAAAAATTCTCCAAAAGTAATGAATAAGAAACATTTGTTAGGGCTCAATGAGACTCTACAATCTCGATATGTTTGGAGCATAGTGCCTAATTCTTTATGAATAACATGCATTTGTTAGGATTCAATGAGACATTAGGATAAAATGTCTAGATGTGTTTCCAAACTACCTTTATATTTTTTGTAATTACAAATCTAAGTGTTGATTAAGCAACACTACTTTTACATACTCTTTCTGGATGGTTTTTTGGCATTCCACCAACGTTTATTACATCGAAGGTTTAGCATTGTCATCGATTTTACATTGTTTTAGCAAAAGTTTGTAAAAACGTTTTAAGACTATGGATAAAATGTTCACACCACTAAAAATAACTGAATGGTTAAAATGTTCACTAAAATATAGGAAAAATGTAAAGTTATGGAATGTCCATCCATAAAGCATTATAGGAAAGTCATTTTAATGTCCATTCATAAAGCATTATTTATTTGTACATGTAGTGAGCTATAATTGATAGAGAAAGCCATTACAATTACATATTTCAAACTTACCTCTTTTTTTATTTTATTTGTTTTATTTTTTCCTATTTGACAGTAGATGAATATTTAATTTACTTTTTTCTTTTTTTCCTTATTTGTTGTATATGTTTGGAGGAGAAATATGGTGGAAAATGACACCTTTACATAAATTTATCAATTAAGGGTTGAGCCAAATTTGAAGTACTTCAGGTTAAGTGGCATGTATTAGAAAAAATATGCACACGAAAACACAACATATTATCAGCACTTGAATGATATGGCATGTGTCTATTGTGATCCTCATTCTTGGGTGAATCAATTGTAGGAACCACCTAATGTGGAGGCCATTTGCTTGGATCACATTGACCCCATGTTTCACTGGTTGGTGGACACTAAGAGCCTTGTTAATTCACCTGCATGGATAACTATGGAGGATGGGCATGTGGTAACAAAGAATGTCCCAAACCAACCATTCCAAGAACAAAAGAGTTTATCACCAACTTCGGTACCTACCAATGCCATAAAATGTTCAACTCCAGATGTGGGGCCTTCCACTGCTAGAGGATGGGGACCAAATATCTCTTCCCATAAATGTTCAACTCAAGGTGTTTGACCTTCCACTACTAGAGGACGGGGACCAATTACCTCTTCTCATAAATGTTCAACTCCATGTGTGGGGCCTTCTTCTGCTAGACGACAGGGACCTATTACCTCTTCCCATTAAAAAAATGTGTAAGGGAATTGATGGTAAATACTATATGAGATAATTTTATAAAATGCATTTGTACTTGTATTTTGTCTATTCAATGTTGAGTCTTGACTCAACGATTATCGACAATTAATGTATGATGTATCATTTGACAACTAGTACATATTAATGTTTAACTCCATGGGGCCTTCAACTGCTAGAGGATAGGGACCCATTATCTTTTCCTATAAAAATGTGTAAGGGAATTGATAGTAAATACTATATGAGATACTTTTATAAAATATGTTTGTAATTAATTTTTTGTCTATTCAATGATGATTATTGACTAAACAATTATCCACAATTAATATATGATGTATCATTTGACAACTAATGCATCTTACATATCTATATTTTGTTTTGAATCTTGACTCCAACTATCGACAATTGATGTAGTGTACCATTTAACAACTAATACATCTTAAATATCTATCTTATTTTCATATCTGAGTGGCATAGTGGTTGTTTTATGCTATTGTAGGTTTATATTTAAATTAAATGAAAACAAATGGTGTAGAACAATGTTATGCATGTAAAGTTATTGTTCATCTTTTGCAAGTTTTTCAATTTTCTAAGTTGAAGACTACTAAATCCTAGTTTTTCGACACTACTAAAAATAACTTGGTGATTAAAATGTCCATTAGAATATGGGCAATAAGGAAAGTGCCTTTCGTAACATCCATCCATAAAGACTATCACAATTGCGATTTTCAAACTTGCCTCTTTTTTGTTTAAATTGTTTTTTTCCTATTTGGTGGTGGATAAAGATGTATTTTGTTTTCTTATTTGTTGTAGATGTTTGAGGATAAATATGATGAGAAAATGCCACCTTTACTTAAATGTTTCATTCACATGTTGAGCCAAACATGTGGCACTTCAAGCTATGAGTACAATTGGAGTGTAATAGAAGAAATACAGGCAAAGAAGCACCACATGTACCAATGGTTGAATGATATGGTCTTTGCCTACTGCAAACTTTGATTGTGGGTGAATCCATTGCATTGACCCCATGTTTGACTAGTTCGTAGACATTGATAGCCTTGTTATGGAGGATTCGCCAACATGGTTAGATACGAAGGATGAGCATGTGACAAAAAGGATGTCCCAAATGAACCATTCCAAAACCAAGAAAGTCTATCACCAACCTTATTACCCACAATACATCAAATGTTCAATTCCAAGCGTGGGACCTTCCAATGCTAGAGGACAAGGACCAGTTACATCTTCCAATGAAAATGTGCATAGGACACTGATAGTGGATACCATGTGAGAAACATTTATTAAATATATTTATACTTGTATTTTGTCTATTCAGTTTTGAGCCTTGATTCAACAACTATCAACCATTAATATATGACATATCATTTGACAACTAATACATCTTGTATTATATCGATCTTCTTTCTTCATATTTAAGTGGCATTGTGTTTTTTTTAATTTATATTTAAAATTAAATTAAAAAATAATGTATATATGTGGCAATTTTATGCTTGTGGAGTTATTGTTGAATTTTCCAAGGTTTTCCAATTTTCTAGGTTGACAACCCTCATCAAGCTGTTCTTAAATCCCAATTTTTCAACACTACAAAAAATAAATTCATGATTTGAATGCTCACTAAAATATAGACAAAAAGGAAAGTGTTTTTAATATATATCCATAAAACATTATGTATTTGTACATTTAGTGAGTTATAAGTTAGAGAAGACTATCACAATTAGGTTTTGAAACGATAGTAATCGATGTGTAGAAGAATAAATCCTACAACCCTAATATAGATAAATGACTTCAATGTATAGAAGAATAAGGCCTACAACACTAATATAAATAAAGGACTTTCAAGGAATAAATATTTCAAACTTCAAAAATATTTAACACATGATAAAAGAGCACAAGATATAAAAGATTAGTGTCTTCGAATGTCTTGCATCTTTCAAAGCTAGTCAATAGTCATTATTGGGAATTGACATATATTTAACACATGATAAAAGAGCACAAGATATAAAAGATTAGTGTCTCCGAATGTCTTGCATCTTTCAAAGGTAGTCAATAGTCATTATTGGGAATTGACATATATTTAACACATGATAAAAGAGCATAATATATAAAAGATTAGTGTCTTCGAATGTCTTGCATCTTTCAAAGCTAGTCAACAGTCATTATTGGGAATTGACATAGTCATAGGTTGCAATTTGTTAAGACCTTTTTTTAAGAAAAAACCTTGTTAATCTTTTAGTGGTATTGTGGACTCTAGTCCCATATTCTCCATATAAAAAAAATCATAAATATTTATTTTTGTTTGGATAAAGAATTTTCATTGTCAATTAGGAATCTCGAAGGATTATGTAATAATACAAATCCTTGTCTTGAAACGTATATATCAAATGGACGCTTTATCCTTTGAGCACTAAGCCTTCACAAGTTTATACAGCTTTCCCATTTTGGGGAAATACTTCAGTTTGCAACTCACAATACTGACGTTAAGAGTGAATACTATAGTTTCATAGAACCCAAGCCATTGCAACTTTGTAGAACATAAATAAAATGACTTGTAAAAAAGCATTGACACGCTTGAAAATGGCACTGATAAAAAAAAATTGTTACAAGCGAGAAAAACTGCATTTGAAAATAATTATTTTCTTTATTTTGATCATGGAGGGAGATCAAACTAAAATAATGACAGTTAACAAATGTCCTTCCAGTGAAGACCTTGCTTATACCTAGGCAAAACATAAAATGGTGGGCAAGAAACTTGTGTCATGTAAAAGATGGCTTCCTAAAAGGAACAAACAACCATGGAAATGCTTAGGTCCAGTATAGAACTCATGGTGTAAAGCCTTAATCATGCACTGGGTTTAGGCAAGTTTAACTATCACATTCTCAGGAGGACTGGGTAAAGTTACTGATCTAAGTAACTCCAATGAGAACACGAGTCCTAGAAAATGAGAGAGTAGGGTATTTCCACAAGCCTGCAAATACAAAACCATAAGAAACATTAATTATTAGATCCAAAGTGAGATAAAATCAAGGAACTGCCGAATGAAGAACACAAATTTTCAATTGATGAACTACTCCAACATTCAAAACATGATAATCTCTGTGATAAATTGAAAGGTCATTTTCCTGTTTTTTTTAGGCAATCAATTTTTAGTGAATAAATCAAGATCATTGCATGGACAAAGAGCACAATCTCAAATGCCAACAAACAAACACACTAAGGTACAAAGATGACTTATTATACCATAGTGCCTCATTGCTGGGAAATAATGCAAATCCTAGATAACAGTAGGGTTCAAGAATTGCACACTAAGGAAATTCTAGGAAAATGACATTGAAGAATGTAGTTCAACCATTAAATTTCAAAGCATCAATAGGTGAAAGAGTCGGTTCAAGAACTCTTGCAAACATACTAGAAATTCTAGAATGTGAATGGCATTGAAGAATTTAGTGCAATAATTAAATTTCAATGAAGTAATAGGTGAAGGAAAATGCACACAACGCGAAGGTTTTTCAAAATGAATTGTCTCATTCCTTTACAATATCACGTATATTTATAATACAAAATTGTGACTAAAGAAAAAGAAAAAAATCAACTTTTTATAAATCTAGTCTAGAATGAACCAAATTCTAAAAACAAATATTTTCACGCCAGGAGCAATAAAAATGTACACAAAAACAGTTTACTGCTCGTCATTTACAGAACCTTATCCTAACTAATTAGTGTTCATGAATACTGTGAGAATGTTTTATATCATCAAGATTGCACGCACTAAATCTTCTCAATTATTTTCCTAAATTTTATATTTAGCATAGAGATGTTTAAGATGTTGATGTGGAATTTTTTACTTACCAACCAATATACAAAATGGGAATTTTTCTGAAACCCCATCCCCCTCAATAGCCTTTTTGTTTTCTTTCACGTCAAGCATCTACCTGAACCTTTCCAATTTGTCCTTGCTTAACACCTTAATGAAATTATATACCAGTCAGTCTTGGGACCTGCAATTGATAAATTCTCCTTGTTCTGTAGTTGCTTCTAATGCATGGGTGATGAACCTCAATGTGCTTGGTCATAGCATGAAACACAAGATTCTTTCTGAATTGGATAACATTGATTATCACAAAAAAGATAAAGGTGTACAAGGTGTAACCTGAGTATTTTGTTGGTTCAAATCACCAAGAATCCTCTTAAGCTATATTGAATGGTTGGTTTCTTTTTGCACTGGCTCTTACTTTGTACTTATGCTTGTGGAGGATAATTCAATGGTTGGTTATTTTTTGTTACCTCGTGAATGTACCCCTGTTCCAATGTTGAAGGAATAATCTATGGTAGATTTTCTTTCATATACACAGCATGCCCAAACTAAATTGACCAATCATCTTAAATTTATTATTGCACACATTCTTAAGACCATGGTGCAATGTTCTTCTCCCATACTTTAATATTCCTTTTTATACCTCCTAATGAATAGCTTCGGAGAAGGCCATACATTGCAATGCAATGCTAACAGGATAGCTTAAGTTTGTTCTTCCAATGTTAATATAGATAAGACCCTCTACCCAATGCCTATACAATGTTGCATCCATTGACTTTTAGTCTTCATGAGCTCATAACTCGATCCCTGTTTCAATAGGAATTGTTGCACAATTACTATCAACCATGTTAAATTTCTTTAGTATCTCTCATTTATAGTTATTTTTTTATATAAAGATGCTATGATTTTTTGTCATATCTCCACTCCCAAACAATAATAAAGCAATCTTAAACCTGTCATCTCAAAGGACTCATGAAGCTCAACTTCTTACTCCTCAATCTTTCTTGTGTTATTCTCAGTAATGATGAGGTCATCAACATATAAGATTGCAGTGACTATGCAATACACGCCTTAGATTTTGACATGTAACTTTGACTTTAATGAGCTTCTTCTAGAACCATTAGCTCAAAAGCTAAGTAACAGGATACGTCCAAACCCCCCTCTATGTCACGTATCCTACACGTGTCAGACACGATACGTGAGTACACGTGTACGGAACATGTCTTGTTCAGAGGACACGTTTCAAACACGTGTCCGGCACTTACCCTCAATCTGTCCTGCACGGAGAAGTACTCGGCTCATGTTTTTTCATGCAAGTTGGAGCTATGAGGTGTTTTGGTGTGCAGTTGAGGGTTATTTTTCCTTACTAATGCTATTTAAAGAGGTCCCCACCCCCTCCATTTCACCCACCCTAGTAATTAACGGTAATGTTAAATTCTTAAAAGTAAAAGGATGAAAACCCTTTTACTTAAATTTTTAGCATTACTTTAAATGGAGAAAGTAGAATTTTAGGTCCCATTCAAAATTCAACACACTTAACAATTTTCAAGATTTCAAGATTGGCAAGATTGCAATGTTTCCACTGGATTCTATCATGTATGAGGGTATTGTTGATATTATGGTAGCTTCAGGAGGTATGAACCTCTATTGTGACCTTTGACAAGATTAGAACGTTCCGAAAGAAAGCAAAGAAATGAAAGTAACCCTAGATGAGATGTCGGCTGGAGAGAGATAATTAATATGAATTAATTAGTACCCAGAGAGAGAAGTCGGCCCAGGCAAGTCTGCCAGGAATACTATAAATACAGGGCGCCAGTCTCTCATTTGACACACTTCTCAGAATTGCAAAAAGCCAGTTCTGCGCATTGCAGTCTAGCAGTCTTATGCGCAAGTCCTGGGGAAGGTGTTGCGCCAGTTTTGGGTGGGACTCTCTGATCAGCTTTGGTTACTTCTTGCTTGGTGCATTAGCCTTGCTTGGCTATTGAATTGCTACCAGGATTCTTCTCTCTGTCAAGGTCAAGGTGCTCGGAGGGTGGCTTCGGCCTATGGTTGGGTGACAATAGTGATATTGTCAATGGTAAAACGAGCACATTCATTCATATTCTAACAGGTTATGAGCCCACACCTCCTTCATTCAGTCTAACCGTTGGAAGGAAGCATAGCCATTAGGACACTGAGCTCGCTGAGGAACTACCGCTAGGATTACTAGCAGGAGCAGCTTCCAAAACATTGCCGCTAGGGTTACTAGCAGGAGCAATTGCAGAAACCCTAAATCTCAAATCCGACACCTTGTGATGGAGCATCTCGCTCAAGGAGAAGATATTCAAATGTTCCCTAGTTCATCGCACCTTTTGGCTCTCTCAGAAGACAGAAATGTCAGAGTTGAAGTTTTGGATCAAGGCATGACCACCAGTCAACCGAAGACATGAGTGAAAAGATCAGTCTTCTACACTACTCAGCACTTACTGGAACGATTGAAGATGACATGTGGATAATCGATAGTGGAGCTTCTAGGCACATGACGGGAGATCAAGCCAGACTCTCAAATTTAAATGAGAAGAAGACATCGTACAAGGTAGAGCTTGGAGACAAAAGCACTTACCCAGTTGAAGGATTTGGACAAGCCTCTGTCAAGTTGAAAATAGGTAACAATGTTCATTTAAGCAATGTTTTATATGTACCTAGTTTAGAAAAGAATCTTGTATCGATATCTTGCCTAGAAGACAAAGGAAACAGAATAGCTTTCATAGATGGAAAAGTGTTATCTTGGCATAAAGATTCCATCATAGAGAATGCTAGGGTTATTGGAAGTCGTGAAGGAAACCTATATAGACTACTAGAATAAAATGAAGAAGCTCTCGTACATGACGAAGTAAATCCCAATAAACTTTGGCAAAGAAGGTACGCTCATATTAATTATCAAGCATTACCTGTCTTTGGAATTTTGGGGATCCTGACCATCACTATCATTTTCATTGTCTCCATCCCCTTCCATTCCTTCCTCCTCTCCTTGGTATGTGTTGTCCACTTCTATTTCTTCATCACTATCATGGGTATTTCGACGTGAACCTCCCACCACCATCAT
>ML784668.1:129217-158024 GCA_009831015.1 Picea engelmannii
AAGTGACAATTAATTCACAATGTGGGTGAATTAATAGACATAAAGCAACTAAGGAAAGTGGGTTTCCTTAGTGAGATTTTAGGATGAGATCTCACACATTGATTAGACTTGGCTAGATCTAATCTAGGCCATTGATCTTTTAGAGTTGGCTCAAAGAGGCTAAAGAGAGGGTAAAGGTATTTTTGGAGACTCATTCTTCACTTGTGAGTTTTGGAGAAGAGAAGAGGGGCGCATTTCTTGAGGAGAAGGAGGGCACACTTCATGAGGGTTTGAGCAAAACCCTTGAGAGATTGAGGAGAAGCTCTTGTGTTGTTTGAGCTTGCATGGAGAGTATTTCCATGGAGCCATAGCTTCCATTTTTGAGAGGGAGCATTTTCATGGAGGAGGGGCGCATCTAGGAGAGGAAAGCGCATTTATTATCCTTCATATGCTCATCATAGGAGGAGAACTTGTCAGATTGAAATGAGGTCTAACGCATAGGGAGAGGAGAGCTTGGGCGCTTGTTTCTGTGGAGAGAGACATTCAAATTATGGCTTAGTTTATTTATGGTGATCATTTCTGCTAGGAGGAGGGTGCACCTGTTGAGAGGACTGGCAGCTACCTGGTAGCAGATCTGCTTGGAGGATTCGAGCTCTGACAGTCTCAGTGGAGAGGCAGCACAGGATGGGACATTCCTGTGGAGGACTTTCTTCATTGGGTTACAGATAAGCTAGGGCACTTCAGTTCAGTGCAGAGGGCAACAAAGGGAGAGGGCGCACCACAGTTTGGGCACTTCTTTCTCTGGTTCTTGTGGCAAGGCTCGTGAGGAGCTTGCTATGTATACAGGTTCCATTGTATTTCATTACTTGTTGTATCTCTTGCTTTGATCATCATTATATAGACATATATCCCAACTTGGTTTTCCCCGGGGGGGTTTTATCCAAGGTCATGTTTACCAAAAATACCTGTGTACAAAAATGCATGTGTTAGTCTCTTAAATCTGTTTATTTTCAGCGGTAAAGATCTATAGGTGAGTTATATTTATTTTGGCATGCATGTGCTAACATCTGGTCACTAAAACTACATGCTAGAGCACCCAAAATCGCAAGTATAATCATAACAAATCAGCGTAAGTTCTTGGACTGTTGGTTGTTATAAAACAACAGCAAATACTTCAGAAAACAGTTGAAACTTAGAGCCTATCTGTGGTCCAGAAGGCAAGCTTGATAGAACCTGAAAATCTTCACATATCTCACTGGATCTTGTGGCAAGGCTCGTGAAGAGCTTGCTATGTATACAAGTTCCTTTGTATTCTATTACTTGTTGTATCTCATGCTTTGATCATCATTATATAGACATATATTCCAAACTGGTTTTCCCCGGGGGGGGTTTATCCAGGGTCATGTTGACCAAAAATACCTGTGTCAAATTTATGCATGCTTAGAAGTGTAGATCAGCATTTTAAAGTTAAAGATCTAGAGGTAGTGTTATTTGTTTTAATGTATATTGCATGTGCTAACGAGTAAAGAAAACACTTGCAAGGGCACCTTAAAAGAGCACTTAACCATTAAATATTGAGCAGAAAGTTTGGTGACTGTTTTTTGTTCTAAAACAGCAAGAGAAGACAGCCACACAGTTGAAACTTAGAGCCATACTAAGGTCAAGGACAGACCTTAGGTGGCAGCCTCATAGGACCTCATAAAATTTACATGGTATCAGAGCCAAAGGTGGCTTAGACTTGTTGATTTTGGAGCAGTTTTGTGGGCAGTTTTGTGAGGTTTTATATCAGATTTGTTGGTTGTTTTGGACAACAAGTTTTCAGTCCAAAACAGTGGGTAAACTTCAAATCTGAAGGTACCTCTCATTCAGTGTCAATTGAACAGCTCAGGGCAGATTTTGGACAGCTAGTTGACAGTGTTTGTGGACAGTTGTGGGCAGACTTGTTGGGCTGATTTTTGACACTTGTGGACAGCCTTTTTTCACACCTGCGTGGATAAGAGTGAGGCTGTAATGTACGACCTCTTTTCACACCTATTTGTTAGGAGTGAGATCGGGGTTTCGCTTGCCTCTTTTCACACCTGTGTTGATAGGAGTGAGGCAGTGTTCCTTTGCATTTGGAGCATCAGAGTGAGCGCAGTTTGACAGACATGTCAGTATCTCAGATGCGTGTGGAGGACAGGCTAGCCGGGGCTAGCAATTGGTCGCCTTGGAAGGCGAGGATCGTCTGTCTTAGAGGACCTCAAACTATGGGATATAGTTGAGGCGGATGTTCCCATTCTTCCTGTCACTGCCCCAATCTTGTTGCCAAATTTCAGGAGGACGAACAATAAGGCAAAGAGGACCATTTGTGATGCTGTGAGAGATCACATTATTCCGGAAGACTTATGTATGGGAGATGTGGGCATCTCTATGCAAGTTGTACGAGAGCTCTAATGAGAACCGGAAGTTGGTTCTTCATGATCGACTGAGGAGCATTCGCATGCTTGAGGATGAGTCAGTTACTTCATTCCTTGGTAGATACACCGAGATCAGAGACGAGCTTGGAGCCGTCAGAGAGGTGGTGAACCCTAACTCTTTGGTGAGGACAGCTATGAATAGCTTCACCAAACCTTGGGGTCCATTCGTACGCAGCATTGTTGCCAGGGAGGTTATGCCTACATGGGAGAGGATGTGGGTTGACTTTTTCCAGGAGGAGACTCAACTAGTGGCAGAGGCTTTTGGACAGCAGCAGGAGTCAGTTCTGGGTGATGAGGACCTTGCTCTTTGGACAAAGGGCAAGAACACTTCTGGCCGTGGAAGTCGACAGGGTCCCAAGTTTGGGGCCCCACCACAGGGAGGAGAGAGCAATAGCAGCAGTGGGCAGAAGAGAGACATGAGAACAGTGAGATGCTTTGCTTGTGGAGAGATGGGTCACTATGCAAGACAGTGTCCCAAGAAGAAGAAGAAGCAGCAGGATGGGTCAGCAGCGACAGCAGAGGAGATAGAGTTCAGTAAGAAGTTTGCGAGAGAGTGTGCATTCATGACTACTTTGTCTGTTGTTACACCATCCAGCATCAGATGGGGAGACAGAGTTAATGAGGACCGGCTAACTCACAGCAGTGATTAAGAGGGAGATGAGACTTAGTGTCCCTAGACATCTTCAGAGTGGGTGACTGGTCCACCCATGATAGCTACAATTTTAGAGTAGCCGAGCAGACAGAGAGTTAGTGCTACAACTTCAGAGCATCAAAGGTTGATGAGGAGGAGTAGCAAGGCACCACGGAGGCTTGAGCCTCACTTAGCTTCTGAGACGAGCAGATCAAGTTCTGGATCCACTTTAGGTGGAAGTTACTTGGCGAGAGGCCAAGTTGATGACTCTTGGTGATATACCAAGAGGGGGAGACTCTTGGTGAGATGCCAAGAGTAAGTGGAAATCCTTGGTGGGAGACCAAGGTGTAGATCTTTGGTGTGATGTCGAGATCTAGGTGATCTTGGATAGATGGAGAGTCGGTTCCATTTATAGATCACACGGATTGAGCAAATCTGTGTAGACTACTTTCAGTGATCAGGGTACAGCCATACTCACCGAGTATATGCCAGGAGGCAACCATGTCCACTATAGGGATGATATTGGTGGTGACGAGCACTTTCCTCAGTAAGAGGGAGTGTTGAGATTTGGGTACCTTGGAAAGTGGTCCCCCTTGTGTTTGTGAACTTCTAAACACATGACGGAAGCACTTTGTACCTTGTACTATGTACTTTATGTCTAAATTCACTTTGACTTAAGAGATTTAAGTCAAAAGTGAAATTTGATCATTTTAGCCTAAAGTGATAATTAATTCACAGAGTGGGTGAATTAATAGACATAAAGTGAAACTATGGAAATAAGTGAAGTGGGTTTTGGTTTGAGATTTAGTTGAGATGATCTCAACCATTGATTAGGGATGAGATGAGATGATCTCATCCACCCATCATTTAGGTATCCTTATGCTTCCTAAAGGAGGGCGCAAGGGGCAAAGGAGAGTTTATTCACTTGTATGTTCACCAAAGGAACTTGGAAAAGGGAAAGAGGATGAGGATGGAAGCAAAGAGTGAGGAAAGCTTGGGCGCACATGTTCATGGAGGGCTCATGGATGCTTAGGCCTCAGCTATTTGATGGTGATCACATCTACTAGGAGGAGGGCGCACCATAGGAGTGGAATGCACAGCTACCTGGTAGCAGTTTCGCTTGAAGGAAGTCAGTTCTTACAAGTTCAGTGGACAGGCCGCACAGGAGAGCATCTTCTTGTGGAAGGGTTTCTTCATTGGGTCAAAGAGGAAGGAGGGCGCTTCATTTCAGTGGAGAGAGCAACAAAGGGAGAGGGCGCACCAAGGATTTGGGCGCATATCTCACTGGATCTTGTGGCAAGGATTGTGAGGAGCTTGCTATGTATACGGGTTCCTTTGTATTGTATTACTTTTTTGTATTTGATGATTTGATCATCATTATATAGACATATATTCCAAACTGGTTTTGCCCACGGGGGTTTTATCCAGGGTCATGTTGACCAAAAATACCTATGTCAAATTTATGCATGCTTAGAAGTGTAAATCAGCATTTTAAAGTTAAAGATCTAGAGGTAGTGTTATTTGTTTTAATGTATATTGCATGTGCTAACATTGAGTAAAGAAAACACTTGCAAGGGCACCTTAAAAGGGCACTTAACCATTAAATATTGAGCAGAAAGTTTGGTGATTGTTTGCTGTCCTAAAACAGCAAGAGAAGCAGCCACACAGTTGAAACTTAGAGCCATACTAAGGTCAAGGACAGACCTTAGGTGGCAGCCTCATAGGACCTCAGAAAATTTACATGGTATTAGAGCCAAAGGTGGCTTAGACTTGCTCACCTTGGAACCACTCTGTTCAGAAAAAAACATGGGTATTATATTTCCATGTGAAAATGTAATCCAGACCAGACATACCTTTGCGATCTAACAAATTGTAGAACATACATCATTAAACTATATATAATTTATGTAAATATGAGTTTATATAATATAGATAGACAGATAGATAGATATAATCTAGCCCAATAATCTAGATAGATATGCAAGAGGTCTCAAGGACAATCCATCAGGCTGGCTGCCTCTGTTGCATGCCTTACTCGATAACCCAACCAGGTCAGGCACTATGATCAGCGTTGATGGGTTTACACTGGGTACCATCTGCAAAACGTAGGAAAGTGCTCAAAGGTTTCCCTGCAAGGTTTTCCTTGGAAAAAAAAAGAAATACAGTTCATATATATATATATATACAGGACAATGCACCATATGCACAACAGGGCCGTATGCATTTCAACCTGCCATAGGCATCTATGATTCTATCCATTCTGACTAGTCATAGGGCCCATATGAATTTCCACTGGTAATAGGGCATGTATGTACTTCAAATCTCAATGATCAAGCAGAGATAGATTTTGGCATTCCGACAAGGGCATTATGTATGACGGCAAGCTGTTTATGAATTTCAGGGTTTCCATTCCAGTAATTTGTGTATCCATTTCAGCCAAACTTGAGTACTAATACACTAGTGTAGTCATAACATGCAATTTCCATCAATCTGTGTATGCATTTCAAGTTTCAACAGTTGAATGCACAGCAGGTAAATGTCTTGAAATGCATGGCAGGTAAATGTTGATCTTTAGCTGGTAGTGACCTTAAAATTTTGTTTTATATAGCAGCAAGGGAGCTTCTTGGCACTCCCAGCCATGGTACTCCACAGAAATGCCCTGTGGAGTGACCACATCCTGATTGGAACACTCCCGAGAAGCTCCCAGAGCCTCTCCCTACAGAAAAGGAGCATTTTGTACCCACTCCAAAGCTCCTGGCCCATATGGTGTGTACAGGTTCTCCAACTCCCAGCAGTTGTACCATGCAACGTAGGTATTATATTCTCCTTTTCCATTCAACGATATATGCCCTCTTGTTTTTCAGGATTGTATGAAGTGAACCCAAAGTTAGAGGTCGTTGGCCTAGCTGAGTTTCTACCATTGGAGTTCAATCTTGCATTTTAAATTGTAGCAAGTCATGTAAGGCACAGTCAATTATACCACTTCCTTTGGAGGATCAAAGTGATTTCGGTTGTAATAGGAATGGATCAAAGTTGATAAGGGAATCATGTATTTTTTCAAAATATAAATCGAAACTTGAGAGTTACAATTGCCAAGAACTCAGTAACAGAATAACTAGAGAGTGCGGAACTAAACTGAGATACAAAATAGCACCTACACTTAAGAAGAGTCATGTGAAATAAAGAGAACATACCTGAACTAAAAAGACATCAAGAGCCAGGACTGGGCTATAGGCTGGGGATAATCCTTGGTAGTATGGATTAGCTGAAGAAGTGAGAGCCTTTGCCACTAATAGTCCCACAGTAGCTTGCATCCCAAGCACAGTGGCACCCATACCAAGAATATTTATAACAATTCCATTTTTTAGGTTTTTCACCACATCAGCACGAGGAGGAGCCTGAAAAACAAATGTGGAAAATGAAATGGTCCTGTTAAATATTATTGATTCCAGAGAAGCACAATCATCATAAACCATTTTAATCTTGTTGACAGAATATTATTAAAAAACACTGCTTCAAAATTTAAAAATCAAGATCAGATGTGACAAAAATCAAAACAATCTCAGAATTATTACAAGAGGAGAGAGTATGTACAGTTACCAATCAGGTTGCTTTCACACTCCCACTATATACTGATACTAGATGTTCTTTTCAGTCCTATTTACCTACTTATTGCGGTAACTCGTTGGACATTAATAAATTATCTTATCTAGTATATTTGCAGAACCTTAAAAATTATGAAACAAAGATTGTTTGCTTTGGGGATATTTCAATTAGTAACATCATAATTATAAAAGGACATCCTCCTTGAGGAAATCTGAAACAGTTTTAATCTTTTTAGGTTGAAACATAATCTCCACATTGATAAAGGTTATTACTATTAACTATCTAATCGAAAATGACATTTTACTGAGTGAAAGAGGGCCATTGAGTCACTTGTAGAAAGCGGTATAAGTCCCCTTGAGTCACACTTTCTGAAAACCTAAGGAATTAAATTGCCAGCATATAGCTTGATGAAAGAAACAGAAGAAAGAAAGAAAGATATGTCATCAAGTGACCAGAATGGTCAATAGGACTGGAGGTTGCTGCGAGTATATACATAAAGCAAGAGTGTGAGTATGGAAATTAGAGCATAGTTTAAGTCCAAAAATTAAGAGCTTAAATGAAAGTAGAAAATACCATGCACTATATGTTATAATATAAGGCTTACATGTGTAATAAAGTCACCTTAGTGACTTAGGCTATAGAAGTTAGGGTTTCCATTATTAGCTTTCAAGGTTTTGGACAAATAAGACCTCTTGAACTCTTTATAAGAGAGGTGAATCTCATTGTCATAAATGCACCAGTTATTCATAATATGAATGTGTTATTATGTAATCTCTCTCATGTGCTCTATGATGTAATCCTATCTAGGGTTTCAGCATTTAATGCTCATGGCTATTACATAACATGGTATCAAAGTGGGTTCGTTATGATTTATCAACCTAGCTTGAGATCGAGTTATGAGAAGCTACCACCGCCAAGGCTAAATGAGATTGAGCCACCACTTCTCTAGCCATTATGTGATGCTATAGCAAATTGTAAAGCAAATCATAAGGCAGCCCGA
Source organism: Picea engelmannii (assembly GCA_009831015.1). Classification (NCBI taxonomy): domain Eukaryota; kingdom Viridiplantae; phylum Streptophyta; class Pinopsida; order Pinales; family Pinaceae; genus Picea; species Picea engelmannii. The sequence continues at coordinate 136,890 of ML784668.1, forward strand.
GTAAAACCATTACCGCAATTTGATCTAGCCACTGTTGTCAAAACATAAGGGGACCGCCACTGTCAAATGAAGAGCCACCAAAGTAAACAATTATGCTAGAAGGAGGGTCAGTTGTTGTCCACCATACTGCCAACCACCACCAATGTCTATAGTACCTCCAATCGCCGTATGGGATTGAGCCGCTACATGGATTCAAAGACATGCATGTCAACCACCAATTAAATCTCAACTGCCAAGATAAAGAATCAAGTAGCATTTTCAATGAAGGATCGAGCTGCCAAGAATAGAAGCCACCCACCATACATTCAACCTATCCATCCACCGCCATACAGCCCTCCATAAATCATACATCCGCCAAGAGAAATTGCCGTACACCCAGTCATACATAAAATCGTTGTACAGGTATTTATTTACAGATCATTCAAAGGGATTTACACAAATTTTGTTTTTAATGGAACTTCCATTAGAAAAGTATTATGGTCTCTATTTCCACACCTAGAAAGGAAAATTTTGGATGTAGTTGATAAGCAAAAACCTATGGGGAATAGTAAAAGGAACTGAGAACTCATCTACAGATCGTAATAAATTACTGGAATGGCAGAGCAAAGATGATAAAGCCAAAACCATTATTGGTCCTTCCCTCTCAAATTCAAAGTTACATCATATAGATCAAGAAAAATCATCCAAGGAGACCTTAATCTGAATTCATTGTTTGGAGCAAAAACAGTGAATGCAAAATTTTCACTAAAGCTGCAGTTACATAGATTCAAGATGTCTGCCAAAGTCACTATGTCTAACCACATAAGCAATCTAAGATCTCTCATCAAACAGCTAGCAAAAGTCAAAGCTATAGTGGAGGAAGAAGATGCCAAAGCCATCTTGTTAAACAATCTACCTCCTAAATCCAACAATGTTATTTTTACTCTGAATCAAATGGCCTCACAAACTCTAGAAGATATGATTGTTGCTCTCTTAGTGAAGAAAAGATAACCATTGCAAGTGATACAGAAGGAGATCCTAAACCTAAGATTGCATTATACTCCAAAAACAATAATAGTAGATCAGCTAAAGACAAGGGTGAAATGGAATGTTATTATTGCAAGAAAATGGGTCACATAGCCTAGAACTGTAGATTTCGAGCCAATGATTTTCTCAAGGGAAAGCTCAAGGACAAACTACATGTAGCTAATGTAGCTAATGTAGCCATTGTTGAAGTTCCACCAAGATGCAGACAATGGTGATGACCCTACTAAAGAAATGGCATTTTACACATTTTAAAAAGCTCACACTTTGAAGGTACGAAGGGATCTAATGGTGATATAGCTCAGCACAGATGGCTACCCAGATAGTTCAAGAGTTTGTGGATCTTGGGAATTATTACCTTATGAAGGTCATGAAACAGTCAGATGGAGCATTGTGGATGTCGCTCAATATGGAAGGTTGTCCAATAATTCAGGAGATTCATAATTTGGGAGTTTGGGGAAGTGGAACACAAGAATTTGAGAATTCAGTGTAATATTCTCACTACATTGTTTTGATGATTTTTTATTGGTTTATGATATAGTCAATTTGTCAAACAGTTTAAATACAAACTTATTACCCACAACTTACTATGCTGCAAATTTGTAATACATACTGAAATGGGAGCTTTAAATATTCATTGTATTAAATATCCAGAACAGCAAATACATCCAAACTCCAACACACATAGAACAACCACAGAAAATTGAACCTGATATATTTGGTGGGCTGTCTTAACAGAGCTGATTATATATTTCTGAAGTTGAAATCTGGAGCAGCAACCCCCAAAGATGATAACAGGCCTGTAGATTGAATGGCTTGGTCCAAAAATATATGCAGCGACTTCAAGAAATGAGGAGTATGCTGTAGATAACAGCTCCCTTATTCTCTACCTCCAAACAGCAGTAAATCAAGTCACACACAGTAGCAAACTCACTCACAAAGTGCAGCAATTTACCCACTAGAACTCAGCTCAAGAAGGAACTCATCTCATCACTGTTAGCGCCTTCACCCACACACAGAAACGCCTAGCATAGTGAGAAACTCAATCCAAGGAGTGGACACGACCCAGCAGTGTAGAAACTCGGCCCAGATCTGAGGTTGGTCATCCAACAAAGGGGAAATACACCCAGCAGAGGAGGGTACCTCAGCCAACACACAAATCAACCTCAATAAACCCAGATTCGACCTCTAACTCGCAGTAAATAGCCTCCACAATTCTGCTCGATCTCCTCAAGCACAAATTCGCCCCACACACTAGCAAAACTCGACCTCTAAGAGTGAAACTCCGCCTCCACAAAGAAGTCTTAGCCACAACAAGAACTCAGCTACCAAAATGATAAAAACTCGGCCATATTGAAGCACACTGAAGAAATCTGAGTGATCTTCTCCCAATGACTAGCTAGGGTGGATAGTCTCACCACCGAAACCAATCTCAAAAACTCTCTGGGGTTTTCATCCCAAGAGCCAAAGCCACAAGAGCTCTCTCAATTCGATTTTAGAAAATCACAAATGAATAATGAGAGAGAGTGCCCTCATTCCCCTTTTATTCTTCCGTTGACCCTTTTTCGACCCTTTTATGCTTTTAATAAGTAAAAGTGACTTTTTCATTAACTCAATAGTCACTTAGGCACCTTTTTATTAATTACTCAATGTCACTTTTAAAAATTACTTTTCTGCCTTGTGACATTAAATAATTAATTCATTCATTTTTTCCACGGACTATAGCCTACAGGAATCACTTAGGCTACAATGTCTATCTCCTGGAGAGATCATTTGGAAAGGGACATTACATTCAGCTCGAGAGCTATACCTCTACGAGGGTTACAAGGAAATTTGATGGAGCTCTACCTAGTCCAAGAATTGCTTTCCAAAGAATAATGTTTGGTTCTAATTACTTACGATGCTTTGTTTTTCGATCAATATGTGTTTGATTTCATTAAATTTTGTTTTCAGTATTGTAAACCTTAAGGGGGGTGTTAGAATATAAGGCTTTCATGTGTAATAAAGTCACCTCGATGACTTAGGCTATAAAAGTTGGGGTTTTCGTTGTGAAATTTCTAAACCCAATGCACTTTAAACCAATCAAAATTAATTTTAACTGATTATTCAGGGTTTCTTCACAGTAAATTAAATACACAACAGAAATAAATTACCAGGAACTAAAAGTAAAGAAGACAACAATCACATCAAAATGAACACACTTATTTTTGGAGAATAGTCCCCGGAAAAACCCAAGATGGGAAAACTGGGGCAGCAGATCTAAGGATTTATTATTTCTGAGCAGGAAAATATGGAAAATTCTTACAAAGTAAATCGGCCTCTGCCAACAGCTAATTAATCTTCAGCAAAACCCTCTCCAACAAAATCGTACAACCTCTACACCCTCCAAAATAGAACCAGAACAAAACAGCAGCAAGAAGATGACCCTCTGCGTGATTGTACGGCCTTCCTACGTCACTCTGTACGACCCTGCCAAATCTGAAGCTTTGCCTCTGCGATTTAGTGAAGAGATGAGTCGATCCACCTGCTAGACTCTCCTCTGTCCTCCTGCAAAACTCTCACCCTACAAACCTACAATCAATTTCTCTCACTAATCGATCTCTCTTCTACTTGTGCGCCCTCTTAGCCCAGCCAATCTCTTTATTCTTCATTGACCAAGTGAAACCCTAATCTACAAAAGGATTGAGAGTTGAGATAAACCCTCACCCTCATGATGAGATCAATGGTCAAGATTAAAAGACCACAACTTAAATTATTTTTCACTTTAACTTTAGAAAAAGTAATCAATAAAGTCAACTAAAGATTATAACATATCAACAGTTCTTTTCCTAAGTTAGACTTAGGAAAATATTTAATTAATTGACTTAGCATAAGTTTCATTGTCCTCCATCATCCTAGGACGTTGTAATGAAGATGGAAGATCTTCCTTGCTACAATCTCAACACTCCCTCTTAGCGAGGAAGGGATTATTTCTCAACCCCATCTGATCTCTAAACTTCTCGAACTTTTGTCTGCTTAGTGCCTTGGTAAAGATATATGCCATCTGCTCATCATTTTGTATGTAATCAAGCCTCGCGGCTCCTCTCTGTACACAATCCCGGATGAAGTAATATCTGATATCGATGTGCTTTCTACGATCATGAAACACCGGATTCTCAGAGAGCTTGATGCAACTCTGATTGTCACAGTGAATCACAGTAGCTTCTAGCTCCTGCCTGAACAAGCCCAAAAGTAACTTCCTCAACCATAGTGCCTCACATGCTGCCAAAATGGTTGTCATGTACTCTGCCTCAGCAGAGCTCAATGCCACTGATCATTGCTTCCTACTGAATCAGAAAATGATGCTCGATCCAATGCTGAAGCAACAACCTGAAGTACTCTTCCTGTCCTCTGCACATCTTTCCCAATCAACATCTGTAACACCTGCTAATGTCACTCCACCATTGCGCGCATACAATAGCTCGTACTCCACTATCCCTCTGAGATAGCAAAGCACATGCTTCGCAACAATCCAATGTACTCTTCGAGGGTCCACCATGAACTAACTCAAAGAGTTTACTACAAAGTTGATATCTGGTCGAGTATTGACCAAATACATGAGCGATCCAATCAACTGACGATAGACAGTGGGGTCTACTGTCTTCGAATTTGATGTATCAATCTTCCTCCAATTTGTAACCAGAGGTGTGGACATGGGCCTACAGTCCATCATCCTGAACTTGCGTAAAATCTCTACTGCATACTTCCCCTGTCCAAGGAAGAAACGCCCATCCATCTGCCAGACCTCCAACCCTAGAAAATAGTGCATCAACCCAAGGTCTTTCATTTCAAATTCTGTTGCAAGGTTGACCTTGCAATCTACTATCAGTTGCTCATATCCGGTGAGAAATAGGTCATCTACATAAAGTACCAATATAAGAGTATATCCCTTGGTATATTGTCTAAGTGTAAGATTTACTTGCAACCCTAATTGTGATGTAAAGGGTACAAGTCGGCCCCACCATATGTGAAAGATAATTAAGGACTATTGTAATAATTAATTATATTTTTGAGTTATTGAGGTCGGCCCTGTTGTGGCAACAGACACACCTATTGTTGTGTCTGGTCTTGTATAAATAAAGGTGATTTCCCATTGAGGAAACACACTCACACTTGACATTTCGGAATTTCAACAAGTGCATTTAAGGTTGAAGTGCGCACCTCACTTGAGCGCTAGTTTCAAGGTTGTAGAGCACTCTCTTGTGTGCATTAGGGTTTTATGGTTGGGGGATCTTCTCTTGAGAATATAGCAAAGGGTTGTTGGGTTTTCTTCCCTTGAGTTGAAGGGTTTCCCAGGATATTTCTTGTGTTCTTGTGCATGGTAATTCTTCTTGTGATCTTGGTTATTGCAGCACTTGTGTATGGTGTAGCTGCATTTGTTTATGGTTCAAGTACATGCTAAATGAAATAAACCTCATGCTTGAGCCTAGCATAGTGAAAATTCAACACCAGGTACGTCCAGAAATAGCCCTGAGCTTGTTGTTCAACACAGCCAAGACTTGTCCTCTCTCTCAGCAACATTAAGCCTTTTCCACAACCTCTAGCTTCTCCTCTTCTCAAACATGAAGAATGAGATGCCCAACACCCTCAACCTCCTCTATACCCGGCCACCCTCACCTGTTGTCTTGGGATTCACGCCCAACAAAGACTTCAAGGGTCTAGATTGAGGCACCTCCTCTCTCTGGACCCCACACAGCACTAAAAAGTTCATTGCTCTAGGTAGGGCCCCACTCAGCACTAAGGTTGAGCGCCCTCCTTGACAAGGGTCCACAATCCACTAACAAAAGATAAATTCATGTTGAGTTTCCTAAGTCAGACTTATGCTAATAGAACTAGGCTAATTTGGGTTGATTTAATGTCTTATGCATGCCTTGGGCACTAGGCAAGTGCATGGACACCTTCTGCTGCTACAGAAAGTTAACACTCCCTCTTAGCGAGGAAGTTGTTTTGCACAACCCCCAACTTGTCCCTGAAGTGGACAAATGTTCCTTTCACCAAAGGCTTCGTGAGTATGTCTGCAATCTGCTCACCGATTGGCACATACTATAGCTTTATTGAACCTTTCTACACACATTCTCAAATGAAGTGGTACCTTATCTCAATGTGTTTGGACCTATCATGAAACATAGGATTTTCAAAGAGCTTGATGCAGCTCTGATTGTCCCAGTGAAAAATTGTTATGTCCAACACTCGATCAAACAAACCCATGAGTAGCTTCTGAAGCCAAATGGCTTCACATGATGCCAAGTTGGCTGCCATGTATTCAACCTCTGCAAAGCTCAAAGCAACTGATTTATGCTTCCTGTTGAACCAGGAAATAGCCCTTGAACCCAAGTTGAAACAACAACCTAATGTGCTCTTCCTATCCACACTGTTGCCTACCCAATCTACATCTGAATAACCCACAAGCTTCACTCCATCTCCCTGGATATAGCTCAATCCAAACTTGACAGTCCCACGCAAATACCTCAACACATGTTTTGTTGCCATCCAATGTACACGCTTAGGCTCTACCATGAATTGACTGAGTGTATCGACAACAAAACACAAATCTGGTCTAGTGTTAACCAAATACATAAGAGAGCTAATGAGCTTCCCATAAAGAGTGGGATCCACTTCCTCTGACTTGCAAGCATCTATCTTCGTCAAGTTAGTAACCATGGGTGTTTCCATAGGCCTACGATCCTGCATGCCAAACTGCTTCAAGATCTCCACAGGATATTTCCCTTGTCCAAGGAAAATCTACCCATCCTTCTGCCACACCTCCAAACCAAGAAAATAATGCATCAGCGCCAAGTCTTTCATCTCAAACTCGGCAGCAAGATCCCTCTTGCAATCCGCTATGAGCTTCTCTGACCCTATCAAGAATAAGTCATCCACATATAGCACAAGAATGAGTGACTCCCCCCCAACCAAGATGTAGTAGAGGTTGGAGTCAGCCTCACTCTCAGTGAAGCCCATCCCAAGCAAATAATTGTCGATCATGTTGTACCACGCACGCAGTGCTTGCTTGAGCCCATATAGTGCTCTCTTCAACCTACAAACATGAGATGCCTTGTTGTGCACCTCAAACCCCTCCGGTTGCTCTATGTATATCTCCTCCTCTATCACTCCATTAAGAAACGTTGTCTTGACGTCCATCTAGTGGATCTGCCAACCCAACTCAGCTGCAATGGATATAACAGCCCTAATAGAAGAATATCTCGCCACGGATGCAAATGTATCATTGAAGGCAATGCCCTCCTTCTGTGAGAAACCCTTAGCCACAAAGCGAGCTTTGAACTTGTCCACGTTGCCATCAGCTCCATGTTTGATCTTATAGATCCACCTAGAGCCAACCACGAATTTCCCCTATGGTCGAGGCACAACCTCCCACACATCATTTTTCGTGATGAAAGAATACTCCTCCATCATGGCATCTCTCCACACCTACTGCTCAAATGCTTCCTGAAAACTGGAAGGCTTGGCCTCTATCAACTTGCTCATAAGAGCCATGTAACTGGAAAACCTCTATGGTGCCTTGCTCTCCCTAACTGATGTCCCGGGAGAATCCACATGCTCTTAAGCCTCTCTCAATGTGCACTCAGCCCACTTCAGCCTCCTACTAGAGGACTCAGCCGGAGTAAATTGAGCATCCTGCTCCCCCTCAAGATGCTCACCCTGCTCACTATGTTGTTGTTGCTAATGCCCAACCTATACAAAAGTTTGAGGACCTGTAGTCTGTAATGGTTGTCTAGCCTCCTCCTTAAAAGCACTTTGCTCCTGACTCTACTCATGACTCTGCTCATCAGCTGGCATCTGTCCACGGGACTTCTTGAAAGCCATGTCCTCCTGTTAACCCCTAGATTTCACCCTTGAAAATCTTGAGGGTTATGAGCCAACATGCACTATTTTGGCTGGCATTCTGAGATTCTCCCAGAGTTTAGCACTTGTGGTTAGCAGAGGTTGGTTCCCATCAAAGGTAGGTATATGATCGGTACATGGCCATTTGGTTCAGAGTTAGAGTTGGCTTGGTTTCCCATGCATTTTGAGAGAGATGTCTACATACAACAGGCATTGCTACTTTTTAAGAGACATGATTTGAGTGGGTCTCTTGACAGTTTGGAGCAGTTCTGAGCATATAGGGAGAGTCCATGCATGATTCTAGGCCCGATAGCACTTTTCCAGGCGACATGCATGAACTTTCTATTTTTAGCAGTTTAGGCTCCAGGCCCCAGATTCAGATTCTAAGCACATATTGCGGATCCTTGCGACATTTTGAGTCTTTTGAATCTTTTTCGAGATGATTTGGCACGGTTTACTATTTTTAGCAGGTTGAGCACCAGGGCTTGCATGTCAATTCTGATAGCAAATTCGGATCCCTTATGGAAAAATGACTTCAATGAGTATAAAGTCAAAGGCATTCAGACAACTCTCTATTTTTAGCAGTGTATTTTCAGACACTGACATGTGGCGGTGTTCTCCTAGTCTTCCTGGATGATGTGGACAGTTTCCTAAAATTTAGGAGTTGGATTCTATTTTTAGAAAGTTTTATATTTAGCATGTACAGTCATCATCCATGCAGTGCCAAGTGGCACCCCCACAAGTTAACATGTGGCAGATCTATAGAGTGATGTGGCATCCACCAAGCACAAGGTGCATTTTCCCAAGAATTGAGTATATAATAAATCAATTAATTGAGATAAGGGAGTCACATAACTAGGCCTAAATTTAGTCGTATATTCCTTTGTATAATCACCTCTCCAATTGTCATGCATAAACTCCATAAAACTCACCTTCGGTTGAGTTTAAACCGCAATTTCCTAAAAATAGGGAATCCCTAAAAAATAGGACGAATTTCCCCTTGGCTAAAACTCACTCATTACTTGGCCAAATTTAGCATTTAAACATGCGTTTAATTCCTAATTTATTCCCCCATGTGTTAACTCTCCTATTCTTCACATGAGTTAACTCTCTTTCCATTCCCTCATGTGCATTAATTCCTAAATTTCTCACTCACACTTATTCCCTCATGCGCATTAACTCCTATTTTATTCACACTCCTCTCCTATATATTGGATGGTTTTCATTGGTTATTGGTCAGTTCATTACAGCAACAGCGTAATGTCTTTCTCATTATCCTCTTTCTTCTTTAGTCTAGTGGCTCTTCTCTGAGCAAAGTAGTCATTGTACCGGTTGTAGGCTTTCCAAGTGTGGCGCAATCAACTCTCTTGTAAGCTTGATCAATAAAGGTGTGTTTGTCTTCAAACCTCTTTTCTTGGCGGTACTATGGTAAATTTGTGATCTGATTTGTCATTTTCTGAACTGTTCATTGTGGTTATTTATGATCTTTTGAATATTTTTCTTCTTTATTTCTAGTCTATTATCAATGTGCTAACCCTGCAGGTTCCCTCCAAGCGAAAATAATCATTTTTCCTCATTGTTTTGGGCCGCTTTTACACGCTGTCCAAGACAAACAACTTGCTGATTTTTGGTTTTTAACGCAGAAATCAGAATTTAGATCAGCAGCAAGGCACTTCAGTATGCCTAGGGACTCCCCCCCAGAGGCTAGCAAGCACTATCCCAAACGAAGAGGTGTTTTGTCAGTGACAATTTGGGGCCTTACTCCTTTAATAAGCCTAGTTTTTGTCGTCTTAACACTTATATCAGCTCAGATTGGAGGGTAAAAATTTGTGCTAACACCTCCTCAAATCTCATGTCCCTCTTAACCACTGTCCTCCTGAGTGCAGGAATGTAGACCTTATAGGCCTTGGAGGTCTCCTTGTAACCAACAAGGATGCCCTTCTCTGCAGTAGGCTTGAGCTTGGTCCTCCCTCTACCGGAACATGGTAGTAGACCAGGCAACCAAAGATGCGTATGTGACCAATCTTTGGTTTCTTCCCCGTGAAGGCCTCCTCAGGGGTCATCCTCCCCAATACCTTATGCAGACTCTTGTTCTGCAGATAGATTGCAATGTTGCATGCCTCATCCCATAGAAACAAGGTCAAGTCTTGATCATGCAGCATAGCCTTTGCTGCCCCAACTATCGACCTGTTCTTGCTCTCTGAGACTCCATTCTGATGTGGGTTATACGCACAGTCAACTCCCTCTTAATCCTGGAATTTGCACAGCACTCCTTGAACGCACTTGAGGTATACTCGCCTCCATTGTCTGATCTGAGTACCTTAATCTTTATGCCTGTCTGGTTCTCCACAAGAGCTTTGAACTCTTGGAACCCGCTGAAGACGTCATCCTTGGTCTTCATAAAATAGATCCAGGTCTTCCTGGAACGATCGTCAATAAAGGAGACATAGTAGTTAAACCCTCCAATAGACATTGTTGAAATGGGCCCACAGGCATTTGAATGGATCAAGTCCAAATTCCCTTTGGACTTCTTGTCACTGCTAGGAAAGGCTCTCTTGGCGTACTTTCCCAAAGCACACCCTTTGCACACACCGTGTTGATCAAAATTTAACTCTGGAAGCCCAGTCACGACCTGCCTGAGCACCTTGAGTGTTCCATGATGTAAATGATCCATCCTCTTATGCCAAAGCTCCCCCAAATCTCGACCACTTTTGTTGCTACTAACCAATGCACAGGTTGGTTCAAACTACAACGTTTGTACAGTGTGTCCTTCCTCACACCCAACACTTTCCCCATGCTAGCGTTGGAGCCCTTGGGATGTATGAATACTCTTCCATCCCGGAAAGTGACCACATATCCCTTATCTTCTAAGGATGAAACAAAAATCAGATTTTTAGTCAAACCAGGAACAAACAAAACGTCACTAATTGACAAAGGCTTACCAGACTCCTTCTGAAACCTCACAGTTCCACTGCCTGCTGGCATGTACTTGGCATTATCTCCAAGCACAATGTTGAAGTTGGCATTGTACTCCCTCAAGCTGTTGAAGTACGCACGCACCCCTGTCATGTGGCATGAAGCGCCACTGTCAATGTACCGTGTACCAGTGACCATGGAGGTAGATAGGCATGCTAAGAGTGAAAATTCATCCTCAAATCTGGCTACAAATGCATCCATATCAGTTGTGGCGGCCATATGCTTCTTGGGTTTTCCCTTCTTCTTGTTGGGACATTGGCTAGAAAAATGTCCAAGCTGATCGCAAGCAAAGCATTTGACTTTGCTAGTGTCAAACTTCTTCTTGTTGCCTTGTTTTGAAGAAGTTCCTTCAGCTGAACTCTTCTTTCTCTTCCCCTTGTTCTTTGATGCCAAAGCAAGGTTCTCCTCATCTTTAGATTTTTTTTCCTGCTCTCCACGTTGAGACCCCTCCCGGATCTCTTCTTGAATAAAGTCATCCCACAACCTGTCCCAAGTGGGCATCTTCTCACGGCCCACTACACCTTTGACAAATACATCCCATTGTTTGCCAAAGCCATTCAAGGCTATGCTACCAGCTCTTCTTCAGAAAGAATATCACCCATTGTTGCTAGCTCATCTCTGACTTGTGTGAGCCTAGTGAGGTAGGATATCACTCCTTCACACTTTGCCATCTTGGTGGCATGCAACTTGTCCCTAAGAGCCATCTTCTGGTTCAGGTTGTCACTCTAATACAGCTTGGTCAGCGCCTCCCACATTTCTTTCGTTGTTTTCTTCTCATCTAGATGTGGAATAAGATGATCCTTGACAATGCGGCAAACCGAAGAGAATCAAAGGAATTGAATGGGACCACTGCATTGGCCAAGGAACACTATTTTATCAAAATTGATGATGAAAAGGCCTATGATCGTATTGAGTGACCCTTCATCCTCACAATGCTGCAAACTCTAGGCTAAAAGCCCTTCTTTGTAAAAGCATGAAAAAATTTGCAAATGTCTGACCCTATCTCTCCAATAATGGAGTCAAGTTGAATGCAATTGGGTTTACTCAGATCTCTTTGGTAAGGCTTTTCTTGCTTGCTCTAATTTTATGTGCTATGGCAATTGAAGCCTTGGGTTATCTCTTAGCTTAAAAAGTTAGCAAAGGAAAAGTTATGGTGTTACCCTTCCAAAGCCCAATCTTCATCAACTTATTAAGTGAATGATTCATTCCTTATGTTAAATGAGGAAAAATAATCTTTTAATAACATTTGAGAAGTTGAGATCATAAAATAATGGATCTATAGTGAAATCTCCAATAAACCCTAATCCATACAAGAGAAAAATACAGCAAAAATGAAACAGCACTTAAATGATGAACACATGAGAGATCGTTGTAATACCCAAGCACATGAACAAGAGAAGCGCACTAGACGAAGATTTCCCTTAAGACTTTATCAAATAATAACTTGAATGAATGATTTACAAATGAGGAGTGTGCTTTATTCATATACCTCCTTTAGGGTTTTGACTAGACACACCTAGTCAAATATAGAAAAATACAATAAAGTGAGTTAATTACCCATAGGTAGGATCAATAATACCAACAAATCATCAAACTGAGGGTCGACATGTGGCCTCAAGTGAAGAATAACCATAATCTCAACACCCCCCTTAAGTTGAATGAGGAGCTACAAAGAAGGCATTACATCAAATCATCACAATATGCATCACAGTAGATCAACCTTCACAACCTTCACAACCTTCGTTAGGATTGATCATGCTACAAAGAGTCTTCGACAAAAGAAAACCAATATTTGTCGACTAAAATAAGAGCCCACGATGAAGTGACTCAGAACGACATGATGAAGTATCTACAATAAGATCAGTAGCACTAGTAAGAGTGGCAACGACCCACTTAGGCAAAGATGGAAATAATATAGTGGAGCGATCATCATCAAACAGTTGTGCACCCATATGAAGAGTGTCATCTTGAATCTAGGCATCACTGGAAGGAGAAGCATCGCTAGGATGCAGATCTAGAGAGGGAGTATCGGTGGCGATGATCTCATCGAATGAGAGAAGTTTGGAAGAAACCTCTGGAGGAAAGGAGGGACCAAATGATGAAGTAATCCCATTAGTCGTCATAGACTATCTAGCCACTAGAGAAGAAGAACTCGAAGGAGTACATATGGGTGGACCAACACAAGACGAAGATGTGGAAAGGTCCACTACAACCAACTAGGAGTCATAAACAAGCAAGCCAACAAGACAAGAAGAGGCATGATCCTTAGATAAATGTGGAGAATCATCACTAGAATTAGCACTAGCAAGGAGTGACGAAAGAGATCCTAGCAGATCATGGGGAAAAGACACATCAAAGATAGCATCAAAATGCTTGATCCCCTGGTGAGAAGTAGGGTCACAAAGACAATACCCCTAAAAACTATCACTATAGCCAACCAATGTCATGCGAGGAGTGTAAGGGACAAGTGATATATATATAATGCTTTTAATGAGGCGAGTGGACCCTTGCACCTAATCCAAAGATCCCAAAATGTGAGATAATGGGCTTATGCTCATGCAACTACTCATAAGGAGTCGTGCTAGTGAATACACAAGTAGGTGTGCAGTTGATGGTAAATATTGTACAAACAATTGCCTCTACCTTAAAAGAAAGCTTCATGCTCTAAAAGAGTGAATCATACGACAAGCTATTTCCATGATAGCCCTATTCTTACACTTAGCTACACCATTCTACTTAGGAGTATAAGGAACAGTCTTCTACCAAAAAAATTCCCTGAGAGCAGAGAAATTGCCAGAAAGCATTACAAATGTCCTCAACTTGCCCATTTGTGTGGAGACACTTAATCTTCTATTTGCATTGAACTTTGCCAAGAGACTTGAATTCTCGAAACTTACCAAACACCTCATCCTTGGATTTAATGGTGTAGATCCAGACGAATCAAGAATATTTATTAATAAAGGTGAAGATACTTGGCTCCCTCAAGAGAAATGGTGGTCATGGGGCCACAAATGTCACTGTGAATCAGTTTAAGGGGCTTGGAAGCACGTCTTGATTTGTTTACCCATCACACAGCCCTTGCAAACACCACGAGGAGGTTTGATTTGTGGAAGGCCTTCAGCAAGGCAAGGACAAGTCATATGTCTCAAGGATCTATAATTAGTGTGTCATAATGAAAATGCCATAACTTACTGTTGTTGTCTGTATTGGCCACCATTGCAATGAACTTGTTGGAAGTTGGAGGTGAAGAATTCTTCCCTAACTTGTACATAACTCAGACTCATCACAAAATTGAAAATCCTAAAACAACCACTTTGATCCATCACTAATATCTTTGAAAACCCATATGTTCGGTGAAAATTCCAACCTTTTTATTGGTGTGTGCGATGTGGTAAATAAAGAGAAAATTCAATCCAACCCAAGGGACATGGACAACATCTTCATACTTAGCATGGTCATTGACAACAATGTCGCAACTATAAACTGGGAGAGTTGAGACATCACCAATAGTTATATGTTCTTCTCTTTGTTGATTGCTCTTGCTAGAGAAAAGGTGATTGCGCTTTGTCATATGTCTCCTAGCTGCTAAATTTGTAATCCATTCCTATGAATAAGTTAAAGATCACAAAGCAGAGTGCACAGCTAGATGTGTAGAGTTAGAAGAACCAACCTTGTCTTCAAAGAGGTTATTGTCACTAATTGTTTTCCTAGCAATTTCTTCAATCTTTTTAAGATAAAGTGTTAGAATTTGTAGCTCGGGCAGATTCTTCCACACTAGGGGTGTCTAGTAGTGTGGAAGAGGCCCATCTTATGTCTAGACAGCACTTTAGTTAGTGGGGACCACTCAAGTCAACTTAAGATTAAATCACAGCCATTGGATGTGACTTAAGTTGCCTCAATGAGTGATTAAGTCCCCATCGTTAGATTAAGATCTTGATGAGATGATCCTAGGGCCAAAATTGCATGAGAGAAAAGGCTAGGGTTACAAATAACCTAGCAAGCCTCATTATCTCATCACCTCAAGAAGAGAAGCAAGTCGACTAGTTGAGTGGGTGCTTTCAAGGGAGGTCGAGGGTCAGGACAGAAGAAGTCTACAAAAGGGGCCAAGCTAGGGTCTAAGTTTGCTAAAGAGGGTCGAGTTAGGGGCAGCATCCAATCCAGTTAAAGAGTAGAGGCCGAGTAGGGTCTAGATAGTGACAAAGAGGACAAGATAGGGCCATCACTCCACTGAACCAGCAAACAAGCAACAAACAGAAAGTGAGGAAGAAGAATCCATATAGTATAGATATCGTACGGACTATACCTTCACCTAGCAGAGAAAGGAAACAGTACCCAGGTCAGAGATTAACACATAAATTGTGTTCATCAGTGTTTTGTAAAGAAACTAGGGAGAATCGGGCTGTCTTGCAGCAATATTTTTTTTGTAAGGACGCATTGAGTACTACCAGCAAGCATACGAACCCGTACAGGTCGTACGGTCCATGTAAACCCAGGTTGGGCGAAATCTCTATATGCACAGGGCTAATATGAATAAAAATCTCTCTGTTTTGATGTTATATACAGAATTTGCATTGTGTTGTGTGGTTGTCCCTAGTGTTATGAAATTGTTGTAGCTTAAGATTTGATAATTAATTAAATTTATCAGTTGTATTTCTTCATGGTATCAAAGCTAGGTTCTGACAACCCCAACAGAAGTATTTAAGCCTTGTGTTGCAAAGATAAGAAACGAAGAAAAACCAGAGGGAGGTCCTACCCTCTAACCTCGAGGAGGAAGGAAAAGGGTCTAGGGTCAAGGCAGAGGTAGTCTGCAAAGGAGGGGTTGAGCTAGGGCCAACATCGATTCCAGTCAAGGAGTAAAGGGTCGAGTCAGGGCCAGTAGCAAATTCCAGCAAGGTGAGGCTAAGAAAGGACTAAGGCATAGACCAAGAAGGGTCTTACTGTGCAAAAAAAAGACTATGAGGAGACAACTGAGTCGAGCCAGGACTATTATCTAACCGAAACAGCAAGTCAACCTACAGAAAAGGAACCCGTACGGGCTGCACGAACTTTGTACAATCTGTACATTCAACCATTCGAGGAAGGAACTATTACCCAGGTCTGAGTAACACATTGCATTTATCATTGTTTTGGAAGAATACAAGCTAGAATCGGGCAACATTGTTGCCTCAATTTTGTTATATATATTCACCTGAGTGTTACTAGTGAGCTTCGGACCCGTACAGGTGGTACAATCCAGCTAAATACAAGTTGGGCGAAATCCTTAGCCAAGCTTCTGACAGCCCCAAAAAGAGAGGAAGTTCATATCTTGGAGATAGGCCAAGTAGGGCCTTTGCATTTTGAAGTAACCAGCTTGAAGAGCAAATTGTGGAGCTTCTTTGGAGGTGGACAGACCTATGAAAAAGGGGCAGTTACGGTCGAGAGGGCCTATGGTTTTAGGGTTGTGTTTAAGTGGTTGTTTCAGGGGTAGACCTACGGCCTAAGGCAGGCCAAACCTACAACCTGTAGCAGAAGTACAAGACTACTACAAGGCAGTATAGCAAGGGTCTGCGTGGAGCTTTAGAGACAGCCTTTGCATGATCGGTAAGGTTTTTGCAGTTGGACAAAGGAGCCTAAACCATGTTCAGTTTAAGAGGGAGCAAGCCCAAGGTTGCTTCTCAGGGTACTGAACTAAGAAGGGTCTCTAGAAGGAACTAGAGTTAAGTAGCAAGATCGCTACAAATCTCAGATATGAGGACAGACTGGATGGCACCTCCAACTACGTGCAATGGAAGATGAGATCAGTGGAGAACATGAAATTGTGGAGTTTCACAGTAACCATAGCCCAAAGTGTTCTGTTGACATGAGGGTTCTCAGTTCCGGGCAAGAGCTATCAGAAGCTATGGGATCCGGGAGGGATCCCAAAGAAAAGCAGCAACAGAATCTTGTAGAGACTTAGAGAGAGACAAGAATGGCATCCAATGATAGTGAGAAAGCAGGAGGATCATCTCAAAGAGTTGTCACAATTGGATGAACAACAGAAGGCTGCAGAAAGTTCTAGCACAGCAGACGAGCAGGGTGCTCTAGTGCAGAGGAAGCAGGTTGTTGAAGTACTAGTAGCAAGTAGTTCCAGCACAAGAGCAGGGTGCTATGGTGCAAAGGGAACTGGCCACTCAAGTACAGAAGGAGCAAGTGGCTCCAATCCAAAGGGAGCAGCTGGCAGTTTCAGTGTAGGACATCTAGATCTAGATGAAGCAAGATTTCAAGATGCAGAGGGAGTAGCAGCAGCTCAAGATATTGATCATGGAGGAGGTAGCTCCAACGGCAGAACCTCCCTCGCTAAGAGGGAGTGTTAGAATTTGTAGCTCGAGCAGGTTCTTCCACACTGGGGGTGTCTAGCAGTGTAGAAGAGGTCCACCTTATGTCTAGACAACACTTTAGTTGGTGGGGAAAACTCAAGTCAACTTAAGATTAAATAACAGCCATTGGATGTGACTTAAGTTGCCTCAATGAGTGATTAAGTCCCCACCGTTAGATTAAGATCTTGATGAGATGATCCTAGGGCCAAGATTCCATGAGAGAAAAGGCTAGGGTTACAAATAACCTAGCAAGCCTCATTATCTCATCACCTCGAGAAGAGAAGCAAGTCGACTAGTTGAGTGGGCGCTTCCAAGGGAGGTCGAGGGTCAGGCAGAAGAAGTCTGCAAAAGGGGTCAAGCTAGGGTCTAAGTCTGCTAAAGAGGGCCGAGTTAGGGCCAGCATCCAGTCCAGTTAAAGAGTAGAGGCCAAGTAGGGTCTATACAGTGACAAAGAGGACAAGATAGGGCCATTAGTCCACTGAACCAGCAAACAAGCAACAAACAGAAAGTGAGGAAGAAGAATCCGTACAGTACGGATATCGTACGGACTGTACCTTCACCCAGAAGAGAAAGGAAACAGTACCCAGGTCAGAGAATAACATATAAACTGTGTTCATCAGTGTTTTGTAAAGAAACTAGGGAAAATTAGGCTGTGTTGTAGCCATATTTTTTTTGTCAGGACGCACTGAGTACTACCAGCAAGCGTACGGACCCGTACAGGTCATATGGTCCATGTAAACCCAGGCTGGGCGAAATCTCTGTATGCACAGGGATAATATGAATAAAAATTCCTCCGTTTTGATGTTATATACACAATTTGCATTGTGTTGTGTGGCTGTCCCAAGTGTTATGAAATTGCTGTAGCTTAAGATTTGAAAATTAATTAAATTTATCAGCTGTATTTCATCATAAATGAGACAACTCTTGAAGGAATGTCCGTCCTTATGGCAGTAAGAACATGATGTCCTCTTCTTCTTTGAAGATTTGGGAGTTTCCATCAGGTAGGCGAAGTTGGGGCCTTGAGAAAAAGAGGAATGATGTAAAAGATGACAGAAAAAAATTTGAATGCAAGAGAAAGATTATTCAGAACAATACTCACATATTTTGAATCTAATTTTTAATTTCCACGGGATGTAATAATGTCAACTTTTAGGTTCTTGAACCTTGTAATATACTCCTTGATGCTAGCAAAGTCAACCGTCTTGAGATTGGAGAACTGAATTTCAAATCGATCGACTTGAGTAGTGTTCACTGCGTCGAATAAGTTGTGAAAAGTATTCCAAATCTACTTTGCACTTTTGTTATTCTTGATGTGATGAACAAGGTTCGGCTCCACATAGACAGCAATCAATCCAAGGGCTTCATCCTCTTTTAAGCAAACTAGATCATAGTTATCATCATCAAGGGTAGGAAGGCATTTCTCCAAATACATCCATAAACCCATACTGCAAAGAAGGGTTGTTATCTGATTGACCCAAATATGGTAGTTGGCCCCATTAAGACAGGGAAAAATACATTCTTCATCCATATATGCACAAGATAACAGCACAGCCCTAAAAAAATTGCAGCATTTTTTGGCTGAAAAGAGAAAGAGGAGGACACTGCCCTAGAAACGGATTTCCAAAAAACTCTCATTAAATCTGCTGAGAAGACCAAAAAACTTTCAAAGAAGGAAGGTGCTAGTGAAAGAAAGGGTAAAACCCCTAAAAACCTGTTTGCTGTCCGAAAAATGAGTGCTTAAACCCTAGTTTCAGCCCTGAAACAATGCCAAATAGAGAAATAGGAGTCCATGCTAGCTTTGATACCAAGCTTAGGTCATAAGATAGTGGATCTATGGTGGAATCTCCAATAACCCGTCATCAGCAAAGCAAAAAAAACAGCAGAAATGAAACAGCACTTAAATGATGAACACGAGAGAAATTGCTGTAATACCCAAGCACATGAACAAGAGAAGCACACCAAAGGAAGACTGCCCTTAGGCCATTATCAAATAATAACTTGAATGAATGATTTACAAAAGAGGAGTGTGCTTTATTTATATACCTCCTTTAGGGTTTAGGGTGCTAGCCCCAAGAGGGTAACTAGGCTAACCTAGTCAAATATAAAAAAATACAATAAAATGCATTAGTTACTAATATGTAGGCTCAATAAAGCCACCAATACATCAAATAGAGGGTCGATGCGTTGTCTCAAGTGAAGATTAACCATAATCTCAACACAAGAATTTTCAAACTTCAAATAGCTTTTTGCATGGCTTCAATGTCCAGCATTCAATAGATTAAGACCCAGTGTTACAAGTAGATCCCACCAGAGTCCAGACTTGTCTGACTAATTCAAAAACCTTGGCTGCACATGGATCCAACCAGATAAGATTTTTCAGTTTTTGGGAATCCCCTTTGCTTTCCAAGCCTCCTTACAGAACTTTCACTACAAGTTGTGAAAAGAGTGGAAAAGAAGGTAGCCAAGTGGTGAGCACCCACCCACCAGCAGAAGTAGATCTAGCATGCACCATTAACATGCCAATTGAAGAACAGTTGCAAGATGGCTGGGGTGCAGTGCTAAAGAAAGATGACAACCAGCCCCCTCAGCAGGTTGGTGGCATCTGGATTCTGGAGTATAAACTGGGTGGGGAAGTTATTGCTATTTGCTTTTTGTTGCATACTGGTATTGGTGTAGCAGACAGTGCATACCCCTTTATAGGGCCTTGGTTATATGGTGCTCAGAGTGTTTTTTTCTCTCTAATATCTTAGCTTTTCGGCCTCCAATGTGAGTAAGTAATTATTTCCTAGAGATTTTATACTTGTTGGTGTGCCATTTGGCATTCTTTTCATTTTGTAATATGCTCTGTAAGTCTAGGACTCTAGTGGGCCTTGTTATCGCACAGTTTGTAGTTTAGGTCACAGGCTAAAGGATAGAGGACAAACTGGCGCAACAGGAACCTTCCCCACCCAATGTCACCTTGATGGGGAGGTTCTTTTTGTTTAGGGAGGTCAGCCCAGGGGAGACGTCCCCGGTAACCTGGGGTTTGAAGAGGCAGAAGATACAAGGTCAAGTTTTAGAGTTCCCTCCTCACAGGTTACCACCAATGTCAGACAATTCAGCCAATAAAAGTAGTGTATGCCCTATTGAAAACACCTGCCCAGAACAAGACAACAGTAACACAATATATATATTTACAAGCTATAACTCAAAGGGTTAGTACTTCTTTGACTATCTGATATTATTCAATAAGCAATTGTAAAGCAATAGATATAGAATGAAGTCAACGTTTTGTCAATTAGCTATAAGAGATCATCAATTCATCAATATCTACCAAGATGATTAAGCCAACAATAAGTCCAATCAATGATTTACTCAATAAAAGCTTCAAATCATCATTTAATTGCTTATATCACAGTTTTGTTGCGCCAAGATGAAATATTCAACTATGACGTCAGCCTTAATTAGGTTAGCAATGTTAGTTAGGGTTTCAAAATTTAAAGTTTTAAAGGTAGTTTTGTACACTAAAGCTTCTACGTTGGAGATCAAATCAGTGCCTTAGGGTATATAGAGTCAAGAGATAAGGGCACAAGGTCTTGAAAGGATGATGACTCAAAGACTAGAAGGTAGGGTTCTATGGTGCTGCAAAGGCAAGGCCCTAGAATCAAAACCCTAGGGGAAAGAGGCTTGTTATCCCTGATATCTAGGGATAACTAGGAGATCATGTCTCGAGGTCCACATGGTCCTAGACATGGAGTACCGAGAGCGGGATTGACTTGAGCATGGCCCTGGAGGGACCATCTCTCTTCTTCTTCGTCAGATTTGTCCTGTCAGCAGTAGCAGTTTCCATCACCACCAGCCTGGGCTTGCATCGGAGAGGACTCTTGCTCCATGAGGTAATTGGTCCGAGGTATCATGGTATGTGTCATATTTGATTGTT
>ML784668.1:161627-175908 GCA_009831015.1 Picea engelmannii
TAGCCTAAAGCATAAGTCTAAGGGAGAAAGTGTTGCAATAACAAGGCTTTCAAACCCTAGAAGGTGAAAACCCTAGGTGTAGGCAATCTAGGCCTAGGACGTCTCCTCTTTTCAACTTATAGACTTCAATGCTAGCTCAGAAGGAACAAGACAAGTGTAGCAAAGGCTAGGCTCTATCTCTTTCCTTCAATGGCTGAAAACTATTTCTCAACAAGGGGACATGTAACAATAACCTACTTGTGTGCTTGTTACCTAGGGTTTTAAATCAGCAATACAATAAGAAAATGCAAGAAATTATACCTACAACCATTCACTTACGAATTTTTGCAAGAAAATTTACTTACATGTCATGAAGAAAAGCACAAGCAAACCCTAGTTGTAAACCTTCCTTGAGAGAAATGCCATAAATGCCAAAAATATCCTTCCAATAGCAAGTGTGCCTCACTTTAGACAACAAATCTACCCAAGTAGGGCGCAAAAATCAGATCTCACTTGTGTGAGTGAAGTGTGTTATGTCAAAATGAGGGAAAACATCCTCAATTTATATCATCCAATGACCCTTAATTAAAAATTAGGTCATTAAAACAGCCGACAAGGTTGATTACTAAAAATCATACTGTTTTACATTTAACTGCTAAATAAAACCCTAAATGAGCAGTAAGCAGGACGCCTAGCCCCTCTGAGGGAGACGTTGGCCCTTTTTAGGGCAAATCTCAGCACTAGAAGACAAACGTTGGCCCTCTCTGGGCCTCCAAACTCTGCCACACGTGCCAAACTGCCCTGTAAAGCTGCCACATGCTAGAGGTGACATCAAGGATCTCTAGAGGACGTCCTGGGTCAACAGAGGGACACGTTCCACCTGCAGTGGGTCAACCCCCTAGGGCTGGGCTCAGCCAAGGCATCCTGAATGAAAACGTCCTTCTTCTCTTGTGCAAATGCTCGATCAATCATTGTCCTGTCTCTGCCCCTGATGAGGTCCCAGCAACCATCTGATGGGCTCTTCAGCCCCATGGAGGTCCGAGCTGATCATCTCCTCATGTGTACCGGTCCACCTGGTACCTGTCCGTCGGGTATGGTCCTACACATCAAAAACTTCGCCCTCCATGGGCTCATTAGTCCTTGGGATCATAGCAATGTCCATCATATTTAATCATTAATTTTATCAAATGCATGCATAAGACCCCTAGCATATCATCTAACAGCTCAAAGACATTACACTAACCTACTATACAAAGCTGAAGAAAAAGACAAGGTAACCTATTGGGCCAGCATCCATAAGAAAAGGAAAGTTCCCAAAGGATATCATCCAAACCATGTAATACGAGGTGGTGTGGTCTAAGGATGCCCAGACATAGTGAAGACCAAGGGTGGATATTATCTGTGGGTGCCTTTGTAGGAGGCAAGTTGTACCTATCATGGATGCAATTCTTTCCAAGCCCTTTATTGCCTTTATTCTTCCTTTTATTCATCGCTTTTTCTTTCTTTTTATTTCAAGGTCTCCGTCTAACTAGAGGACACTGCATTGGCGTGGTGACCAGAGCTGACAGTGTTACCCACGAGTATTTTCGCAGAAATGATAAGGTTGGCTCGTGATGAGACCCCCTTTCCCTTGGCCATGCAACCAAGGGTCACTGCCCTTGCGTGGTAACCAGATAATGGCAATGTCATACTGCTAGGTACCTATGAACATAATGGGATGGCTCGTGATGAGACCCCCCATCCTCTTGGCTAGGTCTTGTTTTATTATTTTTCTTCAGGTCCCTCTTGTTTCTTATCGAGAGGCTTTTTATTGCCTTCTCGGGGATCCTTGGGCGAGGCATCTCTAGGTTTTATTTTCTATGGCTTTTATCTTTTACCAGCTGCTTTTACCCCCTGGGCCTTTAGCCCCTTCTTCCCACAGGATAAAGTGTAACCCCACAAATAGGTCATCCTAACGTCCGAACTAGGGGAATGGGATAGATGAATAGGAGATAAGATGTAAAATGATAATATGGTGGGAGCAAACGATGGCTCTTCAAAATCCCCCCTGGTGGCTAACCAAAACCTATGGATACAAGCTTGCTAGGGCACCCCGTTAATCCCCCCAACCATGGTCAAGTGGGTTAGCGTAAGATCCAAGCAGTTGTCAGAAATGTAAGGAAATTGATGCATATATCTGAAAGTTATAATGATCAAACATGACACATACCATGATACCTGGACCAATTACCTCATGGAGCAAGAGTCTTCTCCGATGCAAGTCCAAGCCGAAGGTGATGGATGTTGCTGCTGCTGACAGGACAGGTCTGATGAAGAAGAAGAAAGATGGGCCCTCCAGGGCCATGCTCAGGTCAATCCTGCTCTCAGTACTCCATGTCTAGGACCTATGGGCCTCGAGACATGATCTCCTAGTTATCCCTAGAAATCGGGGATAACAGACCTAATGGTTAAGAATGTGTGCTTCCTCCTAAGAGGTCACAAATTCAAATCCAGAGGGGGGTAGGGTATGTATACCTCCGTAGACTTTACCAATCAAATCATTGGGCAGAGGAGGTCTCATACACCAATTTGGTGTCTGGCTTGGCCGTGACCTTAAAAATAGATTATTATTATTAATCTGAAGCATATTGCAAAACAAAAAATCTCATGTACTGAAAGTTTTCACAACAAATATTATGACCTATATCCGTTCAACGACATTTGATACTAGGTAGAAAGAGAGCCAATGGCTAGATGGGCTCACACCTAAAACACAAGCATGGTATGCAGATCCTCCACTGTACAAGCTATCACATGTGCATTGATTTCAGTCGATGTCTCAATATGTAAATTGCATAGATCTATATATCCTTTTGACATAACATAATTGGAGATTTGTATTACAAACCAACTAGCAATGAACAAGAATACATTGTAGTGAGTCTTCTCATTGAAGTTCAAACTAATATTCATATTTTCTGAAATACTTTCCAAAAACAAAAAGTTAACCCTTTAAATTTGGCAGTGCTTCCAATCTGTTTACCTTGGCAGGATCATTTGCAGTTTTTCGAAGACGTTCAGCTAGCCGAATGTACCCAAAAGACCAGAAGACAGACAAAAATGCTGCTACAATGCCAACAGCAGTCATGTAAAATGTCGCTGGTGAAGTGGGGCTCCCAGTGATGACCACAGAGAAAGCAAGTATCACAGAAGATACAGCTGTGCACACAAGCTGGCTCCAAAAACCTAACCCTCCTAGCCGCTTAAAATACCTTCCAGTGCTTTCCAAACGTTTTGAAACCTGCACATTGATAAAACCATAAGTTTGGGTCTATCAGTTTGGGGACCAACTTTCTTGACAAATAAAGGTGATAAACCAAATTTGTGTGTGGTTCTTTGGTTGAAAACAAAAACATCTAGGAATGAACTTCATGATTCATTAAGTTACCATCAACCATGTTTGAATATCAAAACAAATAATATTTTGAAGTTTTGAACAGCAAATTTATGGTCAATGATCACTGATCACACTCTCACCAATCTAATACTAAATAGCAGAAAGAATTTTACTGAGCATGAAGTTAAGAAAATTATAGAGAGCTCCAATGAAATAAGCTTTAAAATTATATCAATAAGCTGATGCCCACACATATCTCTTGCAGGGCACCTGAAAAATCCACACATGCTACAGAGTAGAATTGAAAAGCATTGATGTTTTGAGTGCATTCTTCTTCAAAAATGGAATTCCAGCAAAAGGTGATCTCTGTGGTGACAAGCTTAACATCATTCTGTCACATCATCCAAGGAATGAGGGCTACATGCATGCGCATTAACAAACTTGAAAGGGTTTTGTCTTACAATTTACCCATAGGTGGTATAAAAGGCCACAACAACTGTTGCATAACATTTCAGCATATTTTCAATTCACTCGAGGCGCCTTCAACAACAAAATCATGACTTGTTCATCATGCAATTCATCTTTCTTTCCATATAGAATAAAAATAAGAGTTAAAACTCTTGAAGGATAACACTATGGTCAATAGAAACACAAATTCCAATTCGTTTCAGAACCCCAGAATGGGAACAGTGTATAGCAAAATTTACCAGAAATATACATTCAAGGACCTAATACACAACATAAAAGGAACATAATAGGAGAGAAAATTTTACACCATTATGCACAATAAACTACTGGTGCTTAAAAAAAAGATTGCATAAAACAAAAGATCCAAGAAACAAATACAGTAGGCATATGAACAGCATGACAATGTAAGAAACCAATATATCTACTTTAAAAGTAGAAACTTAAATTCGGTAGGAAGCCGCACCCACAAAAAAATCCAAGTGAAAAACATAAAGGATCAAACTTATTTTTAGCAACAGAAAACTTCCATGCAGTGAAATTGGAATCATGATTGCCAGTGGCCATCTGAAAATTGCAAAGGGACTTGACAGGGAAATGAACACCAAGACAAACAGAAAGACAAGTTCCAAAACTAAAAATATACGAGCAAGTAGAATCTGGAGTCAGCAGCAGTAATTTTAGAGCACACGCACCAGTTCTTTGGTTTAGAATTCAGTGGGCTATCAACCAGCAAGTCCTGTGCATGACCAGTGTGCTAGGTCCTATGTCCAACCATAACATTTCTCCAGGCAAAAGGTGCAGAATATCTCTAAACAACTGGCAAGGAAATCCTTTTCTAACCACATTATATATGGGGCACAACTGCAGTGTATTTCAGGGAATAGATAAAATGTAATTTCCTTGTACAACTGGCAGTCAATTTTAGGAAATAATTCTTATTTGGATTGATTAAGTATGTCAAAAATGTATATATTATCCGTAGACAATGGAAATGGTGTTTATAAGAGAACACTCAGAACTATGTTAAGAAACTGTTTAAAGCCTGGGATGGAAGACAAATAGATATGATGATGATGTCAGAGGTACAACAATTTTTCATGTATGGAAACAGTCCCTAGAGAACAGTTAGAACCACGCAGTATAACTTCTATAAACCTGGACAAAAGTGCAATATTTGTGATGTTCAGAAAGTCAATAATGCAACCAGTCATTCATTATGAGTTTCCGTTCGCAATTTGTGAAAGAATCTGTCAGCTGGAACGCATCATTCATGACATAAACAGTAAGAGAACATCATGCAATATATCTTTTTGTATGTCTGATTTTATGGTTATGCTTTATGGTTGTATCGTTTATGCCAGGCATGTGAGACAGACAACTATAAGCCATCAATAAATCATAAAGAGAATGCACAACCAACCAAGGCTTGGATTAAAAATCTGTTGGTACCTTAACATGTCAAGAGAAACAACTAGCACCCTGAAAACACGTGGTCAAGAAAAATTTATAGAAATTGAAAGCAAGTAGGCCAAAAAGAAGGATAGATGTATTAAGATATTTAAACTTTCATTGCATTAAGCAGTCAGTTCTGTTATGTCCTAGAACTAACTTTTGTTTTAAGAATTCCTGACATGTTTAGATTACAAATCCTAGATATGAGTTTCTAGACAAATAAGCAGCTAACTGCATGCTATTTAGTGGTCAACAGCTATGGTTGGAATTGTCCAGTTAAATAGTTTCCACAGGCTGGGGTTAAATCCTAAATGTGTTAGATTTAACCCAGACATGGTTAGAGATTTTATCAAAACTTCACCAGGATACAAAATAAATAGGATGCCCATGTTCCACTTTGGAGACAGAACAAGCATGAAATTTGGGCCAGGTTAGACACAAATGTTTCCTACTCGGCTAGAAAAGTTTTGTGCTCATTTCCATGTAGTTTTAAGGGACTTCACTGCCATAGCGTTAGTGCGACACCTCATTATATTTTTTAAGTAAAGCATGCAAAGTACATTATGATTTGGAACAGATTTAAATGGGTTGAAATCTTGAATTTTGCATTATAGCTATTGTCTGCTCTATTCAATGTTTTCTATTGATCATTCCTCACCATGTCTTCATTCTACACATTTTGGCCAGCTCTCCAAAACTTTAATATTATCAAAACATAATTGTAGTATCATTAATATTCTAATTTAGACCCAAAAAAACCTCCATGCATTGCATAACAAGGAAAAAGAAGGCACGGACATACTATCTCCTGGGCTTGTTGCATGTGTCACACAGTACACTGTGGGGCTCGGACCCTTCCCAAACACCAATTTGGATTCTACTTGGCCTAGAAAGCCATACATTTGCAATGCCTAATATTAATGCATCTAATGATGCTTTATAGTGTACCACATTATAGCATTAGATGGTCAATGAGCTTTCAAAGGCCAATTGACTTGTCTATGGTGATTTCAATATGATAAAATCACCAGAACTTAAGAAGAGATTAAGACAAGACACCTCAAATCTATGGTGTACAAGGTTCAACTTTAGGAAAGGCAAGGAACAAGTTCTCAAGAGGCTTGACAAGGCCATGCTTTCGAACAGTAACTTTTTTTCTCTTGATTGCAAAGGCTTGAGACTAGTTCAAGTCTTGGCAAAAGCCAATCTCTTGAACCATCACTGTGATGTTCCTAACTTGGCTAGTCTCGGAAACTCTACTAATGTGTGTGTATGATTAATTGTTTACAACATATATATTGCGCATACAGATGGTAAATGAGACAAAAGACTATAAATCATATATTATGATATCTCTGGAGTACAATGTTGAATGCGGTTGACAGTAAAATAAATCACTCGACTAGATCAATGACAAAAGGATCTTAGCCAGAATACAATAAGCAAACTAAAATGATAATACCCGATGATAGATGAACACTTCAGGATCAATGGATGATTTGCAAGCTATGGCAGCTCACGCGGTAACTGTTGCAAGTCCGGAAAGTTTGCCCTGGTGGCTAGATCTCTCGGATCGGTCTGGAAACTATCCCAAACAGTGCGCCTTGTTGTCCCTCTCAGTCCTGTGACTGATCGGCCCCTCTGCTCGTGAGTCTAGATCCCGGATGGATCCCCCTGGGGAATGCGCCCCTCTACTGCTGGAAAACTGCGCCCTAAAGATTCCACCGTCAGAATCCACTGAGATGTGTCTTAAACTAATAGTTCTGGCCTGTTGTGAAATGGGTCGGAAGGGTTTCCCTCGATCTAATCTGATGATCGCTTGGGAACCCCAAATGTGTCCTTCCTGTTGAGATTTGGGTACCTTGGAAAGTGATCCCCATGTGCTTATGACTCTCTAAGCACAAAGGGGGAAAACTATTACCCTTGTACTTTACTTTATGATTCTAATTTCACTTTGACTTAGGAGTTTTAAGTCAAAAGTTAAATATGTCACTTAAGTCATAAAGTGACAATTAATTCACAATGTGGGTGAATTAATAGACATAAAGCAACTAAGGAAAGTGGGTTTCNGGCCCTCATTTCTCAATTGATCATCTCATTATCTCATATATTATCTTATCTATTCATTTATTATTTACAGTCCTATATGGATTACTTTGTTATATTCCAAATATTTTGGATAATTCTTGTGTGAGCGAACTTTGTTCGTCTCACTCACCCATTGATTAGACTTGGCTAGATCTAATCTAGGCCATTGATCTTTTAGGGTTGGCATGAGGAGGCTAAAGAGAGGGTAAAGGCATTTTATTCATTCATTCTTCACTTGAGACTTTTGGAGAAGAGAAGGAGGGCGCATATCTTGAGAAGGAGAGGGGCGCACTTCATGAGGGTTTGAGCAAAACCCTTGAGAGCTTGAGGAGGAGCTTGTGTTAGCTTGGAGCTTGCATGGAGAGATTATCCATGGAGGTTTAGCCTTCATTCTTCAGAGGGAGCACTTTGCTTGGAGGAGGGGCGCATTTATCATCCTTCATTTGCTCATGAGGAGAGAAGGACTTGTCAAATCAGGTTGAGGTCTGATGCATTGGGAGAGGAGAGCTTGGGCGCTAGTTTCTGTGGAAAGAGACTTTCAGTTTCAAGTTCAGTTTATTTATTGTGATCATTTCTACTTGGAGGAGGGCGCATGAGTTGAGAGGACTGGCAGCTACCTGGTAGCAGATCTGCTTGGAGGATTCGAGCTCTAACAGTTTCTATGGAGAGGCAACACAGGAGAGGACATTCTTGTGGAGGGATTTCTTCATTGGGCTACAGATGAGCTTGGGCGCCTCAATTCAGTACAGAGGGCAACAAAGGGAGAGGGCGCACCACAGTTTGGGCACTTCTTTCTCTAGATCTTGTGGAAAGGCTCGTGAGGAGCTTGCTATGTATACAGGTTCCATTGTATTTCATTACTTGTTGTATCTCTTGCTTTAATCATAATTATATAGACATATATCCCAAACTGGTTTTCCCCGGGGGGGTTTTATCCAAGGTCATGTTGACCAAAAATACCTGTGTCAAATTTATGCATGTTTAGAAGTGTAGATCAGCATTTTAAAGTTCAAGATCTAGAGGTAGTGTTATGTGTTTTAAGTTATATTGCATGTGCTAACACTGAGATAAGAAAACACTTGCAAGGGCACCTTAAAAGAGCACTTAACCTATAAAACATTGAGCAGAAAGTGGGATTACTGTTTGCTGTCCTAAAACAGCAAAAGAAGACAGCCATACAATTGAAACTTAGAGCCATACTAAGGTCAAGGATAGACCTTAGATGGCAGCCTCATAGGACCTCAAATAATTTCTACACTTCCCAAGTGTCACACTCCCAATGTCCGAAAAATGCATCCCTGATGATTCCCCTGTCGAAATCTGACGAGAAACTAGGCAAAAGATGAGTATGGCCTGCCTCTCAAATGGGTCGGAAGGGAATATTTGAACTCTCCCTGAATGGGACAAGTCAATCCACTAAACCTCCTCAGAAGTTGCGCCCTCTCCTTGAACAAGTGCACCCTTGCTCCTAAATCTTGTAGAACTGCTGCTGAAGACTAATGGAAGACCTGTGTGATCTTCCCAATGACTAGGGTGTGTCTCTGAACACCGAAATAAGCCACTGGTGTATTCCTCCTAGAATCCACTGAGCTACATCTCCTGAGATGCGCCTTTCTCCTCAATGACAATTCAAAACCTACATAATGATGAATTAGATCGCTAACCCTTCTCTTATAGCTACCCGAAACCCTAATTCGTTGTTGACTTCTAATTTTAGCTCATTTGTTCTATTTTTAGCTCAAGTAGGCTTAAAAGCGTTTTTAGCCACTTTTAGCTCAATGTCACTTTCCGATTATAACACCTTTGACTGGAATGACCTCTAGTAACCCTGTTTACCCCTGTTTGGCCCTAGCTATAGTCTAACGGGGTTGTTTAGACCATTTAGCCTCCTCTTTGGAGCTCCTATTTGGAAAGGGACATTACAATCACTGCTAGTTTTTTATATCGTATGGGTATTGCAAACCACCTATACCAACATCTAATTCATTGAGTTTGAACTTGATTCCCTAGCCAAGGGGAGACACAAGGTGGATTGAGTAGTGGAACAACTTCCTATGTGAGTTTGGCCAAGAACTCTCAGGATCAAGAAAAGGTGTGAAAAGGCCATGACACAAGATCAACAAGAAGCTTCAACTCACCCCTTTTGACAAGGCGTTGCAAAGTTGCACAACCATCCTTTGCCACATTACCAAAATTGCTAAGATTAGGAGAGCTAAAGGTGCTCATATTAGAGCTTTCCTGCACTAGATTAAATCTAGAAACAAGGTGACTAAAGCTTTTCTTCAAGCACTAACCTCTAAGAGGTCTCTATGCAAACCAACATTGAAAAGTATTTTGTCAGTCATTCAAAGCTAGTATTTCAATTCCAAGGCATGATTGAAGAGAGAAAGGTGACAATGCAACCATGAGCTAACATAGTTCCTCATAGGTTATCTGATTTCAAAAACTTCTATGTGCAATCGACCTTTGACTTTAGACGAGTTGCGTGTCGCTTCATCTAAGATGGCCAACAAAAAATGCCTAAGCCTAGATGGTTTCCCTTGTGAATTTTATCAAGCCACTTTCTTCAGATTTTGCAGGGCCGAACCTGCTTCAAGTTACTGGGAAGCCATTCATGACAAATCTCTAGAAGACTTGATTAACGGTGGGAATATCAAATTCATACCTGTTAAATTTTGAGCTTGATTTCTTATGCGGATTATTTCTTTATTTTCTTCAACACTTTGATTCCAGTTTAATACATTTCAACAATATAGAATCATAACTGAATAGCAATAATCATGTAGATACGTAAGCATGCACATCAACAACACATATACCCTGGGGAAACCCTGTACAGGGAGAAAAACCCCAGCAAACGATATTCCTTTATTGCATTAATAATGTAAGATCACTTACAAATATCCACCATGAATAATCTGCTCTTAAAAGAGCTTGCCAAGACGACTTAGACTCGACTGCAAAGACCTTGTAGAAGATGAGAGGTTTGCTGATATAATTTCTGGTTATTGACCAGCACTGTAGAAGAGACTAAGTGCTGCCTGGGTGCTACTTTGATGCCCTTTTCTGGACTGATATGCAGCCTTTCTTACCAGGGATATACGCTGCCTTTTCTTGACTGATATTCTGTCATGTTCTTGACTGATAAGCTGCTCTGTTCTTGACTGATATGCTGTCCTGTTATTGACTGATATGTTGTCCTGTATAGGACTGATATGTTGTCCTGTGTAGTGACTGATATGCTGTCCTGTTTAGTGACTGTACAGCTGCCTCTATAGGACTGATATGTGCCTTTGTTTAGCACTTGTACAGCTGCCTCTATAGGACTGATATGTGCCTCTGTTTAGCACTTGTACAGCTGCCTCTATAGCTTCACCTTTACCCTGCATAGCAATTGTGTAGAAGAGAGGGGGTCGACCTCTGCTTATAAAGGAATGAATAGGAGAAGAGGAGAGGGATCGAATTAGAGGTAAGAAGGCATGCTTGACATAACTCAGCTTCACACTTTAGTTCGAAAATAGAACTAGACTTGAGACTTCAGTTACAACTCACCCTTGACTTGGCATGCATGCGTACTAACTTAGCATGCACATGTCATGCATGCAACATGCAACTAGACATGCATGCAATGCATGTCATGCATACAACATACAACATGCAACATGCGACAACTTGACAACTTTGGCTTTGACCTAGATATGCATCTTTGACTTCTACAACTCGACTCTTTACAACGCAATTCGAATTTCTCTTCATGGTGGATAATGTTACACGTGCCAACGCACTAGATCAATACATTTATATCATTTGTTTCTAGCTCATAGGAATTTTATATTCAACCTAACTTTTGCTAGATGCCTTGACTTTTGCTCATGGATCACAAAGCTTGACTAGGCTCACAGAGGTTGTACGTTCCCCCTGACTTTTGCACTAGTCTGTCTATGCTCACAAAGGTTGTACGCTCCCCCTGACTTTTGCACTAGTCTGTCTATGCTCACAGAGGTTGTACGTTCCCCATGATTTTTGCATTAGACTTACATAGCATCTCGTTCTTCCTGACTTTTGGTTTGACTCACAGAGGTTGTACGTTCCCCCTGGCTTTTGTCAATACTTCACAAGACTGATTGATTCTCCAAATCTCCCTGGCTAGCCTCAGGGTGGCCCATATGGCCTCTCATTGGAGAATGACTGTCGATGTTGCCAAATTTAAAAATACCAATCGTTGGTGACATAAACATATTACCAATTGGAAACCAATTATATTATTGAATATTATCTTACAAAATTTTGGCCAAAGATTTAGCAATGTGAGTCATTTTCTCCCACATCAACAAGGGCTATCTGGGTCGGTTAAAGAGAGTAGCTAATATAGCCCCCACCAAGATTCAAGTCCTACCAATGACATGCTCATGCTTGTGGATGAGCATAAGCACACGCAATAGTGGTTGGGTCCTGGTTCAAGTCCTGGGCGACATTGGAAGAATAGATACCCCCACTAATGGCTTCTAAGCCAAAGGTGACTGAGTTGAATGGTGCTAGTGGTTCCACCGTAATGCTAAATTTGGGTTTGCTAAGAAGATATATATATATATATATATATATATATATATGCTACCACAAATCATTTGCCCAAAGCCAACTAGTTTCATTAAAGGAATATATATCCTCAACAATGTATTTTCATCTAGGAAGGGATGGAATGGAGCACAATGTTGGGCCAGAACACCTTATTTCTTAGAATTGATCTTGTAAAAGCCTATAACGAAGAAAAATAGTCATTTATTTTCACCATGTAACAAGCTCTAGGTTTCGGCCCTTTCTTTTTGTAAGTTCTAGAAACTCTCTTCGTCAATGGATTGGCGTATCTAACCATCAATGATTTCAAATATGAACCAATCAAGCTTTGAGGATTCATAACGCAAGGTTTCCCTCAAGTGCCATCATTGTATGTCACAGCAATGGAGGCTCTTAGTTATATTTTGCAAAGGAAAGTTGGCCTTGGGAACATACATGTGATCTTGCTCCCAAGCCAAGAGTGGGTGTAGATAATCGTTATCCATTTTGTTAATGACTCCTTCCTCAACATTCATGAAGACCTGAAATCATATAGAAACACATTTAAATTGCTTGGACATTTTTGCCAAGCTTCAGATGCAACATTTAGCAGGCCAAAATGATGTCTTATGACAAAGTCTCTCTCCTCCCTGTTATCGCACAATTTGTACTTGCCCAAAGCCCAAGGCAAGTGGAAGCAAGATTTGCGTAACAGGGAGTAACCTATCACTGTCACCTTAATAGGAAACCCCTTTTCTATTTAGGAGTATGTCACAGTACCCCAGGGGGGACGTCCCCAGTGACCTAAGGGTTTGAGAAGGCTAAGGCAAAGGATACAAGAAAGTCCCTCCCCTCTCACAGGTCACTCAAGTCAGAAGGTTCTTTATGTCTTATCAGAGATGAAGCAAAAAGAGAAATGTTGTGTACTTGCCTAGAACAAGACAAAAAAGAGAAAAAAGGGCACTTCCCAAGTACCGAAATGATATCAATGCTTCATAAGACAATGAACTCTTAAAAAATAGACTAGCTGATATGAAATTGCAGCAGTATGACTGTTTATAACAGTAATGATAAATTTGTAACAGCCACAATAATTATGCTTCAAAATGCTTGAGAAAAGACTTGAAATAATAGTTTTAACTAGGCAAATTGATATTAGATAGTCATAAGCAGTTTTAGCAATGTCTAGCTAGCATACAATGTCACTTTTAGGGTCAATTTGTTGTTGTTAGATGGTTGTAGCAATCTTTTGCAACAGCAGCAAGTTAGTTGGTGAATTTGGATAATCTAGGGTTAGTAGTGTTGATGAATGCAGCTATAGGAGACATCCTCCAGTTTACAAACCTGTGAGATGTGGAATATAGCAGCTATGTGAAGTCTTACTCTCAACTTACAAACCTGAGAGAAAACCCCTAATAAAGGGTTCGTGGTTCCAGCCTGGGACAAGGGCTAGGAATGTATATGGCCTCCTCCATGACGTGAGAGAGAAGAACTCCAGATGATTATCCGATGTAAGAGCGATCTGTTGAGTTAGGGAAATCCCGAAAAGCGATGGGCACATCATCATGAGAATAAGAACGAAGATGATGTGATGGCCTCCTCTGAACAGCAGCAGAGTTGATCAGAAGACTCCAGATGATCCTCCTGTTGGTGGTAGTGGGAAAGCAGATCTGTAGAGCAAGACGTGACTATGAATGAACATAAGTGCACGTGTGAGGACCTAGCTCATCCGTGTAATGCAGTGACTCAGGTCTATGGCATCCCTATGGATGTGGCCCCTAGTGGATGAGCACTAGTGGGTGTATCAGATCCTTTGCTATATATTGTTCAAGAGTCAGACCTACCTGTAACCCTAGTTATTATGTAAAGGATACAGGTCAGCCCTATGTTAATATGATTAATATAAAGAAGATCATTAATAATGAAAATATTAATTATAATAATAAAGTGTGTTTGACTTAGAGAGGTCGCCCTGTTGTGCCAATAAGACGCCCTTGCTAAAACAGTCAAAGTCTAATATAAGTAGGAGATGATTCTCCATTGTAGAATCATATCCTTCTCACATGTTTTGGTAATTTTAGCAAGTACTTCTCTTTGGCAAGGGTGCGCACCTCTCTTGGGCGCTAGGGTTTCTAGGGAGTAAGCACCCTCTTGTGTGCTAAGTCATTTTGGTGGTGAAAGGTCTTTCTCTTGAAGAATATAGCAAAGGATTTGACTGGGGTTTTCTCCCTTGTCGAGAAGGGTTTCCCAAGATATATCTTGTGTACTTGTGCATGGTGTTTCTTCTTGTGATCTTGGTTGCTGCAACATTCTTGTTTATGGTTAAGACATGATGAAATTGAAATGAACTACATGCTTAACCTA